>LR549165.1:0-215714 GCA_900536415.3 Caenorhabditis sp. 38 MB-2015 | reverse complement strand
GTAAGAATCCAAGACTGACATCCATTCTTTTTCAATTCGACCTGATGTCTGATTGTTTTTTGATTTTGAAATGTCATCGTTTCTTATCCCATTCCAAAAATCAAGTTATCGAGTTCAGACAACCAAGCAATATTTTCGTATTTTCAGTCACGAACCCAAATCCCATGGGTTCCCTACCTGACTCCTCCCATTCTTTTCGAATTGTTATTGATCCTATTCTCCTCATTCTAATTTCATCACATTGATTTTCGAGCAGTTGGCTCCTTTTTCGCTTTTCTGTAGACCACCCTGTCTACTCTTGTTTAATTGATACCTATCTTGCGACCCTTTTTATCCATGGAAACCGCCTCATCTACTTCATTTCTTTTTCATTGTTACTTTTTTTTATATTTTAATATTTTCAGAAATGGACCAACAAGTCAAAGATATGGAGAAGATGGTTCGATCGCTCTCGCATCAACTCAACATGGAAACTACTCCAATGAAGAAGTCGATCGCTGATCTCATCAATTACACTCAAACCACCGAGGAGCCATTGACCGACCCTGCAAATGCCAAAAACAGTCCGTTCGCCGACAAAAAGAAATGCCAACTTCTGTGATCGGATGACATTTTTCGATTTTGCCATGCTCCAAATGCTTGTGTCATTTAATTCAATAAATGATTTTGTTAACAAACCGGTGTTTTTCCCGATATTTCCCATTTCTTCTTCATCTCGCCGACGTTCAGCAGTCTGGTATTCCCAGATGTTTGGTTTTCCGATACTTCACGTGATAGTGCTCAAAAGGAACACATTCAAAAAATGTGATTAGAAAAGTAACATCTTATCAAATAACTTTTTCAGTGTTCAAGGCGACGGAGAATTGGAATGTACAGCAGATGATTTTCAAAAAATCGCCAGATTATACAACAAAATGTGGTTCCTTGAACTCGATTGCCTGAGTGAAACATCGAATATCACCGGTGATGAAATTCTTGATTTTATTGAGGTTTGAATTGTGGACAAAAATTTTCGCATATTTTACATAAAAGTGTTGCAGTTTGGGTCGTTTGATTGTGGCTTATATATGACAATATCACGAATCCCAGCTGATTTGATTGACTATTTGAGAAGAAGAATATGGTATGCCACACACACACACAGAGTTTATACTTTATGGGAACAAATATATTCAAATTATTAGTAAGCATGGAAAGAGATATTTTATTCAGTGTTCACTAAAAGTATGATATGTTTTATTTCATTGCCCATAGTTTATTTTATACACTTATTTACCCTAATAAAACCTTCTTGTTCTCACTAGTTTTTACATTTTCAAAACTGGTTCGAGCCCAGCCCAAATCTGACCAGCAATTTGGTTAACCAAGCACAAGTCAAACTAGATTCACATTTTCATGAAAATCCCCATCAGAACATTAAACTTTGATAAAATAAATAATTTATTTGAAAGACTAGAAAATGATTGGTCCAGCCAAAATAGAAAAATACAAATAAAAAGGAGGCATCTCATCGGGTTCATATAAACTCGTAAAATCAATCAAAAAATACACGTAATTCCTAGCAAAAAAAGAATCTTCTCTTCTCAAACATATGTCATAGTATGTGGATTGGGTGTCGGTGTCGTGTCAATTCGCGCACTTCCAGATGGACTTTTCCAACTCGGCGCAGTTCCATATCCACTTTCTCGTCCACCATTATCTCCCGAATCATCCAATTCCGAACAAGGCGGCGAAGAAGAAGCCTCCATTGGTGGTGGTTGTGGTGGTCGACATGTTGGTGGAGGTCGTCGAATCGACATTCTACCTGACATTAGCATCTGTGCATTTCTTCCCGCTGTCATATAATGATTCGCCGGTGGTCCAATCTCATCATAAACATCTGATTGGAGCTGGGATCTGGCCAATGATACGGTATGATAGGCACTTCCATGATCATGTGGGTTCAATCGAAGAGTAGTAGACTCCGAATGTCGAATCGGGGGAACCTGTGGAATTGCTGTATTCGACCCAATGTATGATCGAAGTGTAGATGGAGTATGATGGAATAATCGACTTCCCGCATTCGAATTATTGCTATACATCAATACACCATTCGGTTTCATCGAATTATAAGTCCACAAATGTTCACCAGCCACCAATATCGAATCACCCGACATTTTCTTCGAATTTTCCGCATTTTCTCGACGTCTCCTATAAAAATAATGATTACGTTTGAATTTTACAACCATTCGACGATTGGCAGCAGTAGGCCAGAACCCGTGTGAATTTTACAATCTCTGATCTCAACAGATCGATGATTTACAACTCCCCGTGACCTCTTTTCTACTTATGATGATGATGTCCAACAAGAGCAGAATGGGCTGGATTTTATTAAGTTGTTGTTCAAGTGTTTATTCGTGTGAGCACGTCATGTTACATAATCAAGTTACATAATTAGACAGGCACTTATAGTGGAAAATATATTTGGTAGGAAGAAGAAGAGATTGAGCTTGAGTGGGTGACGCATATTAGTTTTCTACTTAATGATGTTGCTAATTTATGGTGTAAAATCAAAAAATATTAATGTTTTATTGGAGTTTTCAAAAGAGTGATGAAAAATCGCGGAGAGACCAAGTCAGATGTGTGCCTTTAAACTTTAGATTTGTTTTTTTTTTTTTATTTGGAAAATTTTGCGAAAAAGTTATGCGTAAACTATTTTTTTAAACTTCCCGCGTACACACTCAACACACGCAAACAGTAGTTATTGACGTATTTGACTTTGGTATGGTGTCTTTTCATTTTTTACCATATTTTTTAACAGGAAAAGTTGAAGTTTTTCAATAAAATTAATATAATTCTTTGGTTGTAAAACATTCGGTGATACATTTCCAGAAATAAAAATGCTGAAAATGCGATAGAAAACCTTGGAAAACCTAATAAACCGATTTTCAAGTGAGCACCATAATTCAAAGGGACACAAAAGTTTGGGTTTTGGTTTTAACGCGCTTATTTAACAGGAACTTTTTTTTTTTTGAATTTGGAATATTTTTCTTCGGGTTTTCGGTTATTGAAAAAAAAACTTGCAGTTCTCATTTCGGACAATTTTTTGGGCTCCATTCAGTTCACTTTTCAAAAGTTGAAAACTAACCTTCTTATTCGACCAAATACTGCAACGCATACAACGAACAATAATAGAACCGATAAAGTCGCAATTGCCAGCAATATGTTTACAGCAAATTCAGGTGAAGTTGTCGAAGAATCCGAACCAGAATTTGTTTCAATATCAGAAACAGTTATATAACTACTTGACGAGCATTGTTCTGGCTAAAAAAAAATCATTGTTTTCCTCATAATAATATTTTTTTTTTACATCCACTTGAGATATATACATTCTATTCATAAAAGTAGAAGCACTTGTAAAAAATAGAAGAAGAAGAAGAAGAGGCATCAACATAAAAGCTTATTTAATTTATTAGGGGGGCCCTTTAACATCTGCGCGATTGTTTTTAGATTGCTGAAAATATAAGGAATAAGATATATCGTGGGATGGAACCAAAAAAAAAAAGAAGAAAAAAGAATAATGGATTTTCACACCATGGTGGAGGTGTGAATTATTTGTTTGTACAACTATAAACCCCGCTGCTTTCTTGATTTTTTTGCGTTTTTCGAAAATATTTGATAAATTGGTTCGTCCCTTGAGAAAAATGTCGAATTTCATTTTCAAGTGCCTTTTCGCCTTTTTTATGCAAATTTTGGCGCGCATAAATTCAATTTCTTTTTAAACAATTCCGTTTAGTGTAAAATAAAAAGAAAATTGGGCTGTGGAGGACTCGATTCAGCGACCTTGAGACTTTCAGGCTAACGCATTAACCACTACACTAACTGGTAGTGCGTTAAACTTCTGTCAAAAGGAGTTTTAAAAAATACTAACCTGCTGAAATGGTTCATTTGATATCAAATGCCAAATCAATGATGGATCCGGAGGAGGTGGTAGATCAAATAATGGGGGCTCACTTATACAATTGCACATTTTGGCACATTTATTCGATCTGAAAAAAGAAAGGAGTTTTATGAAATAGAAGGAAATCGGAAGTGTTGAACAAAAGAACTTGTAGAAAGAAGTGGTTACGACATAACAACAAAAGGGAACAATTAAATGGAGTCTTTCTTGAATGAATGAAAGAAGACTTCATGGAGAAGGACTGGATCAAGAAAAGAGAAGGATTCGGGAGAAGAAGAAGAAGTCTTGACCTTGATGGAATGAAGTAAATAAACATCGGAAAAAAGAAGAGGATCGTTATGCCTAATTGAGGTTCGAAAAAATTGAATGAGGAAAAAAGAGGAAATAAAATGAAGTGGGTTTGACCTCGAAACCGGAAAATAAATAAGGTATTTCACGCTGAAATTATAGGGGAAACGGGAATTCCAGTTTTTTCAGAGAATTGGGACAATTAGGAGAAAGTGTCTGACAAGAGCTGAAACAGAAAAAGAATATAGCCAAATTGAGTAACTTTCTGGGTCGGGCCCAAGAAAGAGGCGTCTTGATTTGACCCACAACGAGATTTTAATGGAAGCCTTTTATACCGGTCTAAAAATTGGGCTAAAAAGAGTAGAACCTAGTCCAAATCCGATTTAAATTCTGGATCTGTAGACCGGAAAATAGAGGGGTTCGAAAGGTGCAAGTTTTGGGCCCTGCTTCAAAAAACCGGGTTAGTTTTTTTCTTCTGAAAACAGAAACGAGCCAACAAAAAAGTTACCTAAATAGGAACTTTGACAAATTGGGGCCAAAAACGAACATTTTCAAAAATGGAACCTCGTAATAAACAGGGTAAATGGTAAACAAGATTGGTACAAAAATTCGGTATATGGAAAAACCTATAGAAATTAGATTATCTACAGATAACCTCGAAGTAACATTTTTTAATTAAAAGGTAACTCGAAGACAGGTAAATTGAGGGGCACACACTCATCACAACAAAAAAAGAAAGAAAAGTTGCATAATTGGGGGCGCATGTAAGAAAAAAGAATAATATAAAAGGACCGACCGATTTAGATTCTCTGACATAAAAGGTCATAAGAAACAAAAAACGGACCGGATTAGGATAAGTTTATTGTCTTTTTGGGACTATGTATGTATGTGTACCTGTATGCCGCGCGCAATATTTATTTGAAGTTGGATTAGTGTTTTTTTTCTCATGTCATGGGAATTGGATTTGGGAAACAACAAAAGGAACGGATTACATGGGAATTAGACATGTTTCCAAAAAAGTGACTAATTCAACAACAAAAAAAAAGAAATTTCGAAAGCCAATAAATTTTTAAACATCTGTGACCAGAACAAAATTAGAGGGGAATTTTGACTTTCGAAAACCAAAACCAAAACCATAGAAACCTTATTCTAAAAAAAAATACATAAATAATAGGAAGAATAACATGTAAACATTAACAATGTGTGTGGTGTTGGGGAGAAAAAGAACGGGACATAACCAAGGCTCCGCCCTCATTTTTGTGTAGATGAAGGGAGAAGACAAGAAAGGGCGGAGCTTAATTGACACCATGGTGTATGATATTGTTGGAGTAGGTGATAAAAAGAGGGAAAAGAAAGAGGATTATAGACTGGGGTGATGGGGATTTGAACATGTTTCTGGAGCACTAGAAATTCAGTACTGAAAAATGAAAGGTTGTTTTTAAGAACATGTGGGATAGATTCTTTGGCTTATTTCAAAAGGCCCGGACCAAGTCTAAGAGCTAAAAACTTGGGCTGAAATAGAGTCTGATTATATTGGGCTAGGATTTTTCGTACATTACCGGATATCATTTCATCAGACCTGAGGCTGTGGATTCTGAATCGAGCGGAGAGTCTGATAAAATCAAAGTCAATTCCTATTTTTTCAATTTCTACCGGATGGGACTATTTTCAAGTTTTTTTCTTAATCGAGATCAAGAATCTCTTTCTTTGTTTTTGACATATTTTTCAATATTAATATGGAAAAGTCTAGCAGACTCTTTTTTCAAAATTTGAACAAGTTTTGATTCTTGGGCTCGAAATCTATAGTTTTTGGCCGTAATTATTGGAACAAATGATTTTCCAGTGATCTGCTGTCCAATTCAAAACTGCGAAACCAACAAAAAAAAACTTAGAACCTTCTGAAATTCTTGAAAAACCAGAAATGTTCCGCAGACTTTCATTGGACCGGTCCGGGTCATTTTGACACTTTGTAAGCTAAACGGCTCAAACTCCTAAAGCTTGATACCAGCCCACAAGACCTCGCTTGTCCCAACACAACTTTCCATACTTTCGCTGACCCGAACACCCTAAAACTGGACCCCTCGCATGACCCTCGATGTCATACAGTTAAGCCTTCCTCCCATCCTCTTATCCTATGCAAATTCAATCCACAGTTGGAACCTATTGTACTCATTGTATTGTACAGTTTGGATGTTAGCACCGGCTTAGACATGTCATAATTACCACTTAACTCAAGTGCCAACAGATTGTCTTCTCTCTTACATAATCAACTAAATAGGTGTGAAAGAGCTGATGAGCTAACATGTTTAATCATAGGGTTCCAAAAAATAGAACCTTATGCTCAATTTTTAACTCTAATAATGGCTTTGTTGGGCTCTATTTCAAGTATGTTAAAAAGTGAAAGTGACAATTTGATGTCCTCCCGCTGGGAAGTTGTCACAGGATTAAATGAAGCCATGTCAATCATAATTTATTTTGACAATCTGTTCACACCTTATTGTCTTTTTCTTCTATTTTTGTTGTATCCCTTTGGGTGTTCATTTTAAGTAACAAAAAAGGCAACAAAACCAAACCAGTGGGGAAAAGCAAAAAAAAAAGAAAGAAAAACTTGTCAAGTGCACACGCCTCAACAAATTCATTTTCTTAGACCAGCAAAAAAAAACATGGAGCATAGGAATAGAAAAAAAAGAACTTATTGTGGAGGACCAAATCCAGAGCACCACCACAGCATTTTTACGATGAGACCATAAATTTGGAATTTTATGTAATTGCGCCAGAAAGCAGTTATGTATTAGTAGGAGAAGAAGAAGGAAAAGGAGGATGAGATTGGATAATTTATGATCGGATACAATATAATACGCATGGTAACTGTCATTCTTAGGAAGATTGACAGGTTCTGAGCATCCTGTTATGAGAATTAAGAGAAATGGATGAAGTCAAGAGCACTTAGAATGACCTCTCGGGCTCCGGATAGTATTTGGCTCACCTGGACCTAAAACTGGATGAGCAGAGTCCAAAAACAAGTGATCTTGGGTATCAGAATCGGTTTTAACTGATTCTAGAGATGGAGGAAACCGTTTTCACTTTTGTTTGAACCCTCCAGGAAGTTAAAGTTACAAACACCCCGACTTATTGAACTAATGTAGTTTCATCATCGGGGCCCAAACATTTTCTGCAACCGACGTTTCGGGGGTTTTTTTGCCCACTAGAAACTGATGTTAACACGAAAATTACTTTAGTTTTATCACTGAGCTCAGTTTTCTGGGACAAGATAGAATTGACGGACCTCAAAATGAGTTGAGAAAAATTAGAAAAGACTCGGGTGAGGTCTAGGTGAGTCTGATTTTGGTAGGACGGGATCCATTTTGAACCAATTCTAGGGCTCTCAGTCTATGAAAATGAGCTTCTTCAGAGTGTTTTAAGTGACTTGCATTCTTAACACCGAGCATTCCTCAAAAGAATAAAGTCTTGAAATTTAGAGTTCAAAATCTATTTTCTGAAGTACAGTAACCCAGCCACTCATATTTTTGACAACGGGATTCTTTGAAGATTAGATTTTGTGACAGATACGAAATTTTCGAAAAAATTCCAGAAAAAAAATCAATTCAAAAGGTCAAAGTTATAAAATATTCAAAAAGGCAAGAAATGTGAGAAAGAATAAGAAAATACCAAGGTTCAAAACGTACAAATCTCTATGAAAAGCGAAAAAAAAAGAAATGGACATAGGGAAGAGGGACGGGGTGCTAAATGGTTCATTAGTAAGCCATTTGTGGTTCTCCGTTTCGTTTCTTCGTTTATTAAATAATGGTCCGTCCATCCCGCCCGTCAAGAAGAAAAGAAAGAAAAAAGAAGAAGCAAATCCTGACAAATTGAATCAGTCAACGCTGTACACACATAGATATACTCTCTTCTGGAAAAAATGTCGAGCAAAACTTTTTTCTTCTTCTTCTTGGCGAGGAAGAACGAGCGAGTAATCTACCCTTTTCAATGCTTCTATTCATAACAGAGATTACTGACACTTTTTATTTTCATACATAGAAAAAAGGGGGAGTAGAAGAATAAGAAGAAGTACACCTGTAGACACAGCTGCGGGTTTGAAGGTTGTCCAGGAACAAAAAAAAACAAAAAGAGAAAAAAGCATGGCCGTGGGAGATTCGATCCCCTGACCTGCTGGGTGTGAGGCAAAAGCGTTAGCCATTAAGCTAACATGATAACTCACCTAACTTCAAAAGATGAAAAGCGTGCAGAAAAAGAAAAAAAAGTTCTCACGATATAATAGTACTACATTAATAGTGTGTTCCATGTCGGATGTGTCATAGTGTCGGCACATCAAAAACGATAACGATATAGTGTCATTTTTATTTATTGACACTAACACAGTCATAGAAACAAAAAGAAAAAAGAGAGATGGTCAAGCACATTAACACTTTTGGGTGAAGTGTAAATAAATATCATAAAAGATACCCCCCCTTTTTTGGCGGTTAGGTAACCTGCTGAGAGAGCCCAAGTGCTCTAGAAGAAAAAATGAAAAAGAAAATAGGATAAAAAATAAATCTTCTTCCGAAAAATATGAAACTTGATACCATCCCAGAAAAATCCCATTTTTTTTGTTTGCCTTTTTTCTTATGGATGTTGCAATTATATGTATATATACATAAAATATATATATAGTTGGCAAGTAAGCACAGCAAAATACCTTTTCCTCATAATTGTGCTCAATGAGCCAAAAAGTGTTCGCTATGGACCAGTTGGTGATTTATTATGAAAAAGGAAAATGATACAATGGTGACATATTTTTAATAATGGAAAAGGGAGAGGAATGATTCATATGTAGAAGGGGGACACTTTTTGTGACTAATCGTGTATATAATCGATAAGATAACAATTAGAAAAAAAAAACACTGGGGGAGAACTGTGACGTGAGATAACTTGCAAAGAAAAGAAAAAAATTGGGTAGTAAGAAAAACCGATCCTCTGACCTGCTGCGCCTCAGCGTGCAGCTCTTACCACTCAACTATCTCTACACATCGAAACGAGAACTTTATTCATAAAGAACTTCTATTTCTTGTGTTGAAATTCCACAAATTTTCCTTTATCGTGATTTTTCAAAATTTTTCGGGAACCGCAAGTTTGGCTTCATTCCAAGAGAACTACCCAATGTTATTCTGCATTTTTTTTCGTGCTTGAAGAGTTTGACATTTCAAAAACCCGCGGAGAATCTCAAATCTGTGTCGACACGTTCACGCGAAAATTCAGATTTTTCGTCTGGAATTGGTTTTTTTTGAAACCTCAATTTTTCACAAAAAGATTTCAAACTCCAGGCCCGCAGTGCAAGCTAACAATATACATAAATAATAAAAAATGTTGATTCAAAAATGTTCGTTTTCTGCTGCAAAAAGTGTTGATCCGAAAATAAACAATAATGTCTGCGTCTCTCTCCTCCCCTATACTCTCTCGCTTTGTATCATGGCACCGTACTGTAACCAGATAGCAATGAACAGGTGGAAAGAAAGGTTTATTTGAATGTGAATAAAATTATATGATTTTGATGGACTTTTTTTGGAGGACATGTCAAAGAGGGTTTTTAGATATTGTTAAGCTGAAAAATCGACATAAAAATATCATGTACTAAATAAATAATATTCTTCGACCGATAAATGCCAAAATGTTTGTTTACGCGCGATTAACGACATCAAAATACGAAAGGTAAACGAAACGAAAAATGGATAATAATAATAATAATGATGATAGAGATTATTAAATAGAAATACTATTATTGTTTTGCGATCGGATATGGGAACGGCCGAAGAAGAAGAAGAAAATGAAGACTAGTAATTATGTGAAACGAGACACACCCCAACAACGACCTATTTTGAAATGAAAAAATGGAGAACAAAAAAAAACCCATTGACAGACATCAATCATTTTATAGCAGGAAAATGGGTGAAAATATGAAGAGGTTCATAGGTTAACAAGGAAGTGAGGGGGGTCTTGGGACCAAAACTGTGTGCCGAAAATATGAACAATTCTAGAATAGAACTCATTCTCTATTTTTTGAAGCATTTCTTAATTGGGGTTGCTTTTCATGGACCTAACCCAATGAAAATCGTTTCCAAATCGAAGACCTTGAACGCGGGCCTGATCTCTGGGACCTAGAGAATCAGGTAATCTGGGGTTTCTGAATTGGGTTGGAACTCAGAAATCAGGCTATTGGGATCCATTTGGTCTAAAACCGAGATTTCTCCAAGAACAACCCAACATCCTAGAATCAAGCTGAAGTAGACCAATACCTAATTTTTCAAAATTCTGATAAATAGGACCCTAAAACGGTCTTTGGAGTGCTGTAATCTGAACCGCTTATTTTTGGGTCCAGTTCAGAAAAATGTGAAAGTACAGTAATCCATACTAGGCTCTGAAATTTACCCCACATTCTTTCAAAAAATTCGCTTCGGGCTCAAAAATCGAATATTTGAAACCAATCTTAGAAAATCGCATCTTTGGGTTCAAAATCGATTCCAAAAGAGCCTCGAAAAATGCTCGAATCCAAGCACACATTATTTTACACAAAAAATTTACAAGATTGCTCATAATGTGGTGTAACACGGTGACACAACAATTATATTATTTAGTGTCAGGTGTTGGAGAAAAAGATGCGAAAAAATCCATTATCATATTATTATTATTATTATTGTTTTTATGATTGAGACAATGAGCATTGTATAATCGATTTAGCATAAATTCCTCTTTCTTCCTACAGTACCCCTTTTCTACAGTACCCAGCCCACTGTCACTTCTGCAACATTTGTAATATATTACGATAGCAATCAAGATTCCACAACAAAACAAACGGGTGTGCAAAGAGGGAAAAGAGATTAGATGTATATCTACAGTACTCGAAATAAATCGGCCGCAAAATGCGAAAAAGGACATCAAAATTTAATGATCGTTTATGATCAGACCGCAAAAAAAAATTCCATAAAATTGTATGTGGAGGGTATGTACAACTTTTTCTCATGAATAACCATTTTATGCAAATAATCGTAAAATAGAAATTTTTTCGGGGAGATGGTCAAAAATATGGATGGATGAAGCTAGGCAAAAAAAGAATATGAAGGGGGAGAGAGAGAGAGTTACTTCGAGGCCGGTTTGATGGAATTTGGAAGTATAGTACTTCAAATAACCTGCATATCAAACTAAGTAAGATAAGGTTCTTTGGCGGTACTAAAACAGAAAAAACTAGCAGTGAAGGTTTTTTGAAATTTCGAATTAATGTTTTTTGAAGCTCTTTTGAGTCAGATTAACAAGAATTGAGTTTTCTAGAAGGTTTTTTTGAGACCGTGATTTAGTAAATACCCTTGTGTGCTGGCCACTCTTTTTCATTTTGAGAAATGACTGGTTCTGGGGCTCGAATCAGAAACACCGGGTTCGTGTTGGATATCATAGGATTTGGTCCGAAAAACTCCGTTCATTAAGTCTCGAAATATTCAAGAATTAAAGCGCGATTCTGAAGTAGATTGAAGTGTGTTGCTCATTTAAAAAACCGTAATGATTGTGTCAGAAATAAAAGATCAATTCATGTTTGAAATTTTGAACCACGAATTATCCAGATTAAAAAAAACCATCAAACAAGTGGTGATGCTAGCCTGATTCAAATCCGAGCACTATATAATACCATAATTTAAGAGCTTCGATTTGATAAAATCGGCCCAAAATAGTTTTTCAGGACACGGACCCAAAACTACATTTCAGTCTAGCTTCATTTTGAGGCTAATTTTACCGGATTTGGTCCGATTCAAAATCTGTTACTCTGTGAGTCATCAAATAATGCTCAATCACTCATTCACTCACTTCTCAATTCATTATTTGTTTTGAATTTGTCTAATTTCTGAGAATATTCGTCATTTATCCGTTCATTCCTTCCTTCCTTCTTATTTTTATTATTTCCTTCTTTTTCTACTATAATCCATCATCCAACAGTAATATCTCTTGCCTTTTGTCAGTGTCGCGCAACACTAATTCATCAAAAAATGTGGTCAGATTTTTGGGGTTTTTGGAAGAAGAAGAAAAAGAAGAGTATATCTGATCTAATTATAACCAGGGATTCTTACTCTTCGCAAAATTAACATACATTTTTTAATTATAAGGTCCCACATTTACCGCGCACTTGCGGGATGTTTTTTTGTTTTTCGCGACAAAATTAGCATAATTGTAGAGCACATTTACCGCCAACGCAACATGTTCCCAATTGTCCAAAAGAACTACTTCGATTTTCAAATTGTTCTGGGGACTGGGGATCAATCTAATTACCATCACAATATTGTCAATCATCAACAGGTGTCTTCTGGTCTTTTTTTCGAAAAAATGTCGATTTAATTACCGGATATTATTAGGCAGATGTTTTTCGAAGGATTATCCCTATCCAAAAAACTTTTTTTTGGATACATTTTTGGTAACTTTTAAAGGGAGTTGTCTTGACACAATTATTAATATAATATAATATAAATTATGAAGAAAGAAATAGGCTTGTTATGGCAATTATTAGGGGGTCGGAAGGGAGGAAATTGAAAAGGAAATTGAGTTTAGGTAGGGAAGAGTATAATCATGAAAATAATATATGTGTACAAAAATAAGGCTGAACGGGTGAAAATATCATGCGGTTATCAGGAGCAGGAAATGAGATTTAGATCAAAAACAACAAAGATACATAATGTGACTTAGCTGGATCTTGTAGAGAGGTCCTAAAAACCATACAAGGGTCCCAGAGATTGAATTTTTCACGATTCAGAAAACATGGTTCAAGGTACAGTAATCTTGTTAACAGTTACCCATATTCAAGAGAATGACTTTGGGTTACTGTACTTTCAAACTCGGTCCCAAAGCATAGTATAAAATGGCATGGGCTAACAAAAATGTAAGGAACGCATTGAGGACCCTCACATTTGAAAAAGTCTGAATCATGATGTTTCTAAGAGTTTTCGGATGCTCAAAAATGGTGACCGGGTTAAAAAAAAATCAAGCCTAAGTTTAATATTTTGAAATGACTTCTGTCATAGACATTAAAGAAGTATTTTTGAACTGGAATTCGAAAAATCAGATATAACAGTTGATGTTTAGAAAAAACAATTGAGCCAATTCCGAAGAGTATCAAAATTAGAACCATTTTGGGTCTAGTTTTATGAACTTTTTTCAGATTCAAAAACTACCCTATCTACAGTAATCGAACAAGTCATAAAAGTGACTAATCCAGTTATGTATACGATACTTATGTATATTATTCCAAGTAGTATACATACAACACGAAAGCAAATTAAGAATTATTGTTAGACATACATACATGAAAAGGGTTTCAATTCGACCCGACCCGTCCACTTGACACTTTCACTTTCAAAAAGGATGCATGAATTAACTGATCCTAAAACATAAGTAAATTTCCTGAGGGAAACAACAAAACATGACATGTATGTACCTTTAAAGGTTAATCCCAATTCCATCGAACACCTGTAACATATGGTTGAGTGAAGAAAAAACAAAACAAAAAAAGCAATTTTGAATTGAATTCTACAGTAACCTATCATTAGAACATTGTTAAAGTTGGAAGGAACAAAACATGGAAAAGGTGGCAAAAAAACGAAGTATATGATTATATAGAGACACCTGGTTTGACATTGAAAACAATTGACACAATGCAGAGAGGATATAGACTAATAATTATAGAGGCAGAGCGGGAAGATTCGAAATGTTCGCGAAAAAAAGGGGTCAAAAAGAAGAAGAAGAAGAAGAAGTCCAAGAGAAATTAGGAAGTGTCTATGGGGAACCACCGCGGACAACAAAATACTAACCTAATTTTGTCGAACACCATCTGTCATTTGAAATTTCGCGCGCGAGAGCAAGCGTGACCATCATTAGTGATTCTTTTGACGAAAAAGTTTGAGGGTACACGAATGAAGCGCAAATTATTGAAATAAACCGCGTGAATTGGGTTCGAACAAAAAAACTGACCTGACATAGCCTAAAACGGGCCGCCGATTAGAGAACATGTACCTGACCATTTTTTGTCGAGTTTTTCTGACTCAGAACAAAATAGACCAGACAACCTTTTTTAGTAATAAACTTCTTATAGTCAGATTTATTTTCTACACAAAGTTATTTTTTTAATTTCTGAAAATAGAAAAATTGATGCTAACAAGAAGAACAGATCCGTTTTAAAGAACGTTTTCGGTTTTTGGGTCCGGTTTAAATTCAGAAGAAGTTTTTGGATATTCAGGCTTGGTTCGGAAGCTATCTTGAATCCGTGATCCGAAAAAACTAGGCCCCAAACTTAGCAGTTCCAAATATCGGGAAAAAAAAAACTTTATTTTGGTCTATAATAACCTAGGCTTTGAATAAAGCTTAAACATAATGAATCTTACTCAAAAAATCCAGCTTGAAACATGAGTCTTATCAGGTCCACTTTTATGACTATTCATTTTTGAATAGGTCCTAAATTCAGGCCTAAAATAAGGTTCAAGATCTACTTACCAGGCTTATAGGTTGAGCTAAATAGTCAAGAAAAACACCGACTTCGAGCACATTAATAACATTTTATGGTTTTGAATTTGGTTGGTTCAAAACCTTCCTACAGCATTCAGGAACTATTTTTTGGAAAAAATCAAATTTGTTGAAATCCCCAAACAGCCAAACTAAATTTATAAATACGTCAAAATAAAGTACAACTCGAGGCGAGATTTCAGACTAAACAATTCAGAAAAAAAACAAGATTCAAAAAAATACTCATTTTCCCCGGCGGAGATCGAAAACACATAAATTTTCTCAACAACCAGGTTAATTATACACATTTTTCCCACAAGTGGAACATGCCAAGTTAGTGTAAACAAGATTTCGTTAATTTTTCGCGCGCGCGAAAATCCGCTTGTGCAAATATATCATAAGACACCTGTAGATTGAGAAAATGAAACTTGATATATGCAAAAATCCTTAAAGTTGTGCTCCGAAAGAAGTACACAAGGTGCTGCCAAAATGGAACGGAAAAAGGTCAAAAGGGCACCTTAATTGACATCCTTTTACATCTCCTAATACACATCTGTTACCTTGAATTGTGTAATAAAAAACAAACGGGACCTCCTCCTCCTCCTTCTTTTTCCTTTCTTCATTCAACACATAACATCCCGAAACACCTGTCACACGAGACAATAAAACATCAAAGGAACATTCGACGACACGAGACCATCAAAATTAATTTACGCGCATTTTTCGGATGGCGGCGGTCAAAACAATTGACATACTACTCATCAGCTGGTTACAATTTGAAATGTGACACGATTTTGAGAGGGGCAAGAAAAGGGTTCTAATGGAAGCTAAAGTTATGAAAACTTGAATATACATGGACATACTGAGTTGGGGCGAAGTTGGGCTCAAAGAAGTTTCTGGATCGGATAGTGATTCTTTAAATAGTGATTTTTCTGGTTTTTTTTTTGAAAATGAATAGGAGTTTTTTGAGGTATTTTTTCTCTGATTCAAAAAAAACGAAGGTATAAATTTATTATGTATCTTTTTCTGTATCAGAAATCCAGTATTAAACTTCCTGAATCCTTACTAAAATTTAAACGAACCGGATACCTTTAAAAAAAACTACCCTTGAATTTGACCCGATCCTGTTTTCAATTTTTTTTGTATAAGGTTCTACAGAAAGTGGTTGTTTCTGAATATTGGTTAGGGTCCAATGAAACGAAAATTTCTGATTTTTCAAAATGTTCAGATTGAAATATTGAAAAATAAGACACATATAATCTGTTTGATTAAAAAAACATGTCTATTTTTGAGCCGGATTCAGAACTTTGAAAAGTCGGACCCTTGCCGTCAAATAGCGCTATCCCGATCGTTTTAAAGCAAACACCTGATTTTAATCGCTATGGTTTGAATTCAGAATTTTGTTAAATTCATGCTTCTGAAAAAATAGAGTTCTGAGTGTTATTGAAGTTATTTTTCGGAAAAATACCTGATTTAATGGAAGCTGAACTCAATCTGGTTTCAGCTGAATCTGAGTTGAAAAACTGATTTCTCATGTTTGAAATTCTATGTTTTTCACACAAAACGAGTCAATAATTAAGAAAAAAAACTAAATCCAGTTTCCAAAATCTTTTTTTGACACGATGAACTCTGAATTTCAGATATCTAAAGAATCCAGATTCAGGAGAAAATTACAACTGGACCTGATCTTGGATTTTGAGATTTTATTCGATGTTATTCGATCAGGCCCAATTCATAAAGCCCATTATCCTATTCGGCTTAGATTTTTTTCGAATTTCGCACATATTAATATTGTCTCTAGATATCGTTCATGAAAAATTCAAAACTCTTCATATTTTTCTTCTTTTTCTAATATCTCCATATTCCGTGTCTAATAAACACTTGAATCAATCCACAAATAATAATAATTAATCGCTTCACCAAACATGTCACCCTCAGCAATTGCACCAAATAACAAAAAGAAATCCGCCCAAAAAAGTATAATAGAAATATTCCAGCTGAATGAGCTTGTCAGGTGCACTCACTAATTCATGTTTTAATTCATCAAGGGACCAACAACATCTGTAGCACAGTAATCCACTTACAATACTGTATTCGGTGCTTCTTTTTTATTTGCGCAGATAGCCGAATTAAATAAATAAGTAAGTGTCGGCACGGGTTGAACGAATACAACAAGATTAGGAACAGAATATTTTATTTTGAGAAAAGATTATGGTATATAGAATAGATGTATATGGTTATTAACAAAAAGGAGAAAAATATAAAGGATGTTGAAATAGGGAGTAGTCATCGATCTCATTAGTTGAATATTAAATGATATCCCAAAAATGATGGAACAATGAGAAAAGAGGAAAAAGGGCAACAACAACAACAACATGATACATTTCCGAAATTACTCGATTATCTATTCATGGTTTGAGAATGGATGAAGTTGGAGATATTTCGAAACTTTTAATGACTAAAAATATCATCAGAGCTGAGAAGGGGTTAGAAAAAAACCTCCAAGGTTCCAAAAAAACCGCTCGAGATCTATGTTAGCACAGTCTAATCTCACTTGTTCTGACACCACAGAAGGAAAAAAAACAATTTTTCACGAAAAAATGTGTAATTTTGGGGATCAATTACCAATGTGTTGGTACATCTTCTGTCAAAGTTTGAAGTGAATTCATCAATTTTGAAATATTCTACAATTTTTTGAGTTTTCACTGTATTTTCAGAAATCCTAAGTCTCCTACGAAAACTGGAGCACATTGCTTTTTTCAACAAATAGATTTAACATTAATCTGACCTTATTTTCTAACTTGGCCTCTTTCAGCTGAAATTGTTTACTACTGGCCTCATAAGAATCAATTGTCACAAATTTACCTTAAACCTTTTAAGTTAAAAAACCACAACTGAAATCCGAAAAAAAACAGCTGATAAAAATTGATATCCAAACTAAAAACTTTAAGCGAATATTTAAGAGGAAGAATCATGATACATTAAAGGAATAACACTAGAGCAAGAATCATTGACCAACGTTTTTTGCATACTCAAAAAAATATCGTATTTTTTTCAAGAGTTGAATCCGGGAAGCCAAAGGAAATGGGCACACGGCCCGATTTTCAAAAAGCCAATTGCAATTGGGAGAATCTGAGAAATCTGACTTCGAAAAAGTCTGCTTCAAAAATTAATTACTGTTTATTAGAATATTAGAGTACAACAAGGAAAAATGGAAAAAAAAAACAATTTTCTTGATTTATTTTTTCTTTAAACTTTCCATATAACATTTCTTATTATCAGTGCTCTCAATTCGAACATGTTTTATTCCATTACGTACATAATGATAGTAATCGCGAACCCATTTCCTCTTCTTTGAACATTCTTCCAAATCAATTGGAATACGTGAAAACTTCAACCGCGATAAAGTGTCAAATGAACCAAGCTGAAAAAATGTGTCAAATATGAGAAGTTTCGATTTTTCATCAAACCTCAAGTATATCAAGAATACCATCGCTGGTAATATTCGCAGTTTCACTCAAGCTATCAAGTTCAAGATGTGACATTTTTTCGGAGAGTTCGGCGATTTTTCGCAAATCATCATCTGTGCATTCGAGTTCTCCATGACCATTGCAAATACATCGGAATTCATTTTTATGAAAAATTCCGATCTTAATGAGATCGGAAATGGATGTTTATATAACGAGCCAGACGACTTAAAATATGTTCTGAAATTAACGCGAGCATTAACATGGACTGTTGTTTTTTCTCGAATCGAACCCTAAAATCGAAAAAAAATTGAATTTCCTAAAGTAAATGAGATAAATTTGCTCAAATCGAAAACTTAACAAGATCGATTATAAGGTATTCTTATTTTTAAATATCTGTTGAATGACATACTTTTCCTTGAAAATCGATTTTCTTTTAAACCCCCTTATCAGAGATGAACATCAGATTGTGAGGGTCATTCATTTCGAAAAATTATTCATGTTCTGAGCATCGTAAAATTGATCGAAAAAAATTGGACACTGTTTTTGGTTGTTGGGTTCGTTTCAGGACATAGAAAAAAGGTAGCTGTTATTTTCTGATAAGGTCCTCTTCAGAAACACCCATTTTCATCACAGAAAACAACAACTTTGCTTTAAAATATTTGTAAAATCTGAAGCGTTTCATCTGAGTCATACTTCAATAAACGTCTTTGTTATCCATTTATTACCTGAAAACTTTCAAGTGTTTCGTCTCCATTTGTTGCAGAATATCTGTAAGGTTTTTGGGGAAATGGCTTTTCAATTTGATTTCAGAACATCTATCCAAATGTGGCAAATATCTTCGATGATCATAAATGTCCGTTAGTTCGATCTGTAAAAATATACATAATGAAAATGTTTATATTAGTTGTTTAATAACCTTTGTTATTTGTTTCCACCATAATTGACTCATATTCGCAACTTGATTATGGTCATAATTTATCAATCTTCGCGGGTTGAAAGAGTTGAAAATGTTCTCCATCGATACAGGCAAAATCTTAACTTTGTTTTCCTCCGATTTATTCTCAGACGCAATTTTAACTATGCGTTTACCTTCTTTCATAAAATCTATTTCTATCGAATTTGCCAAGTTTTTCCTGCAAAATCGACACATTTTTAAAAGCAAAACTAAATCTAATCCTATTGAATAATTAAAACTTACCTATAACTGAGTCGATTTGCTCGAATATGATAGGAAAATCTTTGACTGGTATTTTGAAATGATCTAATATCATCCGCATTGCGTTTCAAACATATTTCACGAAAAATATCATCGGGTAACTCGTTTAACAACATAGCAAAAACAACACACACAAAAAAGATAAACACTGGATGTGCGCAGCAGAAAAGAAGATTTATGGAACATCTGTTGACCTCATCGATTAGTTTTTGCCAAAAATATCACAATATTAGATTAATATCACATGTTTTCACTTTGTTTTTGAAAACCGCAAGTGGAAAAACTGTGAGAATATAAAAGGAATACATGGGGAAATCATTTCTTGATACTTTTTTAATATGATGAGACTAATCAAACTTGAAAATGTATGCTCCGGGGCGTTATTTTTCATATATAAGAACTGTTTCTTTTTCATCTACTGAGAATATATATATAAATTTAAAGAGATGTTCCAATTTTTGAGCTCAATTTTCAGTTTTCCGTTCGGGGCGCATTATCTTGTAAGTTCAGTTTGAAAAAAACCTGGAATTCCGTCATGGTGAAAAATACAGCGTGTGATTGTGATAACTGTAGCCATCTTATTGTAGTTTCAGATTTCTGACTCGGATATTAGTTTCCTGATAAAAGATTCTGTGAATTAAAGAATATGAAATTGGCATCGAAAATATTTCAAATATCCATCAGAATTCAAAAACAGTTTTTCAGGAATCAGAAAATAGTTCACGTGATGGAAAATCCTGTTTCTTTAAAAGTGGCCTTTTTCTCAGATTTTTTCGTCGCACATTTTTCATTTTTATATTATCCAAAACTCAAAGTCAACAATTTTTACAATGAAATTAAGAATAACTTTCTTTTTCTTTATATTCAACTCTGTCATTCGGTGAGTTTTTTTTTATTAAAAATGTCTCTACAATAACCATAGCTTTTTCCAGACAAACTAAATCACTTTCATCTCCGAGCTTCATCGAAAGTCTGAATCTTCCGAGTGATGTTTCATGTGGTGATTTGATATGTAATAGTAATGGAATATGTCTCGAAAAGGCATCAAATATTGAATGTATTTGTGATCTATTCTATAGTGGACAAAATTGTGAATTACCAATTAAAGTATCTCATTTTACCCTTATTATATTGACTATTTCAATGGCTTGTTTTATATACATGGCAGTTGTTAATTTCATATTGAAAAGGTTAGTAAAATTAAAAGAAAATCAAAAATTTTTGGTTTTAGAAAACCAGAAAATGGAATTCGATACAGAACAAATCAGGGTGAGATATTTGCACTTTATTTGGAAAACCAATTCAGAAGAATGAGACAACAAAATGATGGAAAAATAGAAGGACATGTTAGTGAAAGTAGAACATCACAAGGAGAAAAGGATTCATCAAAAGGATCTTCGAAGGATACAAATAAATCAGAAACATCCAAAAATGGAACATCTTCAACGAATAAGGAATCTACCAAGAGGAGTATGACTTCGAGGAAATTATCTGATTCTGTGTTTTGATAGTTTTTTTTCTATAAATAAAGATGTTGGGTTATCTTTTTTTTCTTCATCATTTCTTTTTTTTTTTTTAATCTGGAAGTCGAATCAAAGCGTGCGACAAACTATTTATGCCTTCATTGTGCTGCTAAATAAAAAAACATCTTCACGAGCTCGAAGAGCTGGTGCCACTTCTACACTTTTTTAAATAGTTTTTTTTTTTAATTTATGCGGCTTTATGAAGTGCGGCAATGAAAAATTTACTAAAAATCGTGTAACATGTCTTTTTGACATAGATACTGTTTATTTTTTTTGCAGTTCACATCATACAGAAAAACAAACCTGATTGTTTTTCTATGAGGCATTACATATTCACCTGCACGAATTAACTCTGTTCATCGATCATTAGTTTTTCTGCAAGAAATATTAGCTTTGATTTTCATGAATTGTTCTGTTCATAAGTGTTTTTAAAAACCGTTTCTGGGATGAAACATCGAGTTTTTTTTTTCCATTTACCAAAGCGTAGAACTCACAGGACAGTTCGAAGTTAATTTGTAGATCCTGAGACGCTCAAAAATATCTCGTAATAAGTTTTTTGAGGAACTTGTAAGGCGAAGTTCCTCAAAACTTCGTTTTCTCCAAAGCAAACTTTTAAACCAGTGTGGAATACTTAAAATTCTGATTACGGGGGTTTTTGCCATATCCCCTGAATAGGAAGTTTTCCAGTTGATTCATATTTAGTTCACTATGCCTAGCATTGCGCAAATCAGCAGCATCTTCATCGCTTCAGAGATTATCTTTTTCAACAGTTTTGGAGTTTTCGGTAACTTGAACTTTATCTATTTGACTATGACGAGAATTAAATTACAGTCCAAATCATGTAGGATATCGAAATCTTCTAAGCCAACCTACGTAGTTTATATTTTTCAGCGATCCTTCAATGTTGTCTATCAGTATGCCATATGGTTTGCCTTCTTTTCGAACTGTTTAATTCGTTTTTGCTGTTCTCGGGTAGGGAATTGATTTTGAGAAGTTGTTGTAGATGTGCTTGAGAGGGTTCAGTTAGATTTGGTTTCCTAATTAAGAGCATACGGGGTTCAAAAGCTAATAAGCATACTGAATTTCAGAGCGAGTTATTTTTATGTATAAAACACACTAGCTAATCTATCTTATATGTAAAAATTCAGGAGTTCAACTTCATAGAAATGTATGCTACTCTGCAATTTCGATATCCACATTTCTCATGTGTTCCCAGGTTGTTATAACACTAATGATCACTATTGATATCTTAGTCATTCTATATTTCCCATCTTAGTGAGTTGATCCAATTCATTTTTTTTCAAATACAAGTCTTATTCAGCTATCACACCACAGATACTAACAAATACGTTATTCTAATGTTGATACCACCAGCCATTTATAGTTCGATGATAATTGTTTGAGGATTTCTCACAATGGATGACGAAGTGATCCCTTCTGTAATTCACCGCTTAGCATGACATTAACACTTCGACGGATCTGGACATTATCTAACGTTTTTATTAATACTTTGATTTTATTTTTGTTCATTTTTCACATCTTCATTATCCATCGACGAGGTTAGAAACTTGATTCAAAATTTGTTTCAAATTAATTTCAGGTAAAAACGAGAAAAGTGACACTCGCAAAATCATGAAAAGATTGAAAACAATCACAGGCAAAAAAAAGTATCTTTTTTTTACCGCGGTTTTTTAATGCGGTGTTTGCACACAATTGCGCGAAATTCAAAATTGACTTTTTTTTTGTTTTTTTTGTTCCAGTTGAGTGTAAATAAGACTAAAAGGCAAAAAGAAGTCATTGTGGGAAGTGGGAGAGACTGGCATAACATAAACTGGCACATTTTACGACCTGACAGAAAGAATATTCCATGTTTCACAAAATTTGGCAAAAAAATGGAAAAATAACGTTTTATGTGTAATCTGAACAGTTTTGGAGAAAGATATCAGTGTATTGGTTATAAATCGAAGTATATTCTTTATTTTCCACACCAAATCAACGAGTTTGTGGATATTTAGTCAATAATATCACGAAATATTTTAAAATTTTTAAAAATATTCTCCCGAAAACTGTGCGGCAAAAGCGCACATTTAGTGTGCGGACCATTGCCATTTTCAGACGCGACAAACTCCTCCCATTTTTGCAGAAACATGTTTTTTATTTTGGGAAAGTCCGTAACTAATTTTTTCTGAAGAAAAAATACTTTTTTTTTCACTATGGCAATGTTGATAGTTTTCATCTGTACTTGGTATATTGCCCTTCTCGCCTCCAATTTCTTTGCATTTCTTGGATTTCATGGAGATACCCTTGATATTATGACGAGCAACTTGGTGAACATCAATTTCAATTGTTTAATCCATTTTTTAATATTCAGGCTTTCTTTGTGTTGACCTGTTATTCTCAGTCGTTTTATACTGTTTTGTAGCGTTCATCGGAGTATCGTTCAGCATTTTTCGATACCTGGAGTGTTATTCCGTGCGTCGCTAGAATCCGAGAAACCCATTTCAAGAACTCGAAAGTTGGCGTCACGTCTACAAATAAAATGGTGCAAATTGATTTTAGCTTGATTGTCAATCAATAACTATGTATGAATAGGAATTAGAAAAAAAAACATGAAACTCATGCTACAAATGCTAATCCTGTAGTAATTTCACTACAGTGCTCCACAAAATTATACGATCAATCCAGAAAATTTATTTTACTGAATTCCGTTTTTTTTAATCGGTCTATCTGGTTCTGAATTTCGATACGTTTATCGATAAAAATAACTGAATTTTGTCAATTCTTCTGACCATTCAACAAACTCCAAAACCATCAAAACATGGAAAAACGCATAAATTTTATTGTGCAACGTTTATTCACGAACATAATTAAAGTTTCCATTGACCAAAAGGCAAATTTTTGAAATTCTAACCATGACTTTCAACTACAAAGCTCTTTTCTGAAATTTCCTGAAATATTCTACATGCCCCGCCCATTTTCAGAATTATATTTGTTATTAGATGGTCAAAAAAATTAAAAATTCGTACAATTTTTATTTGTTCTCATTTTCACACGTATCATAATAATAATTCTGAAAACAACACATTTTTTCGAATTTTTTGGTTTTTTTGTAAGCTTCCGGGTTTTCGAACTTTATTCGATATATATTTGTCCGATTTTGGAGCCAGTATAACTTCAAGAAAAACTGCAAAATTCTCATTTTTCAAGTTTGGTCTATTTGAGGAGCTGAACTCTCGAGCCCAAGTCATAAAGCCTGATTCTGAATTCGTCAGGTGCTCAATCCTTTGTTCGTGTCAAAGATAAGAGCAAATAGCCCACACACTTTCTCCTATTATACACCTACCTAAAAGTTGTACGTATATACGTCCAAAAAAAATTATCACTAGAAAAAGAGGAAAAGTGTTGATAAAATGTTCTATTTTTAGTTTTTTTGAGCTACTTTTTTGATTTGATTCTTTTTCATCTGAAAACATGATAGATCAAACAGACAATTTCAGCCAATTATTTCGTCCAATCTAGACTATGATTAGTTTTTCGTTGTCTGTCTTTATTTTTTCCGTGTTTTCTGATTTATCATATTTATTTATTTTTTGACGTGTGAAAAACAAATTTTTGATTCTTTCTCACGATTCAAAAGGTATATATTTTTCGGGTTTTATACATATGTCTATATATAAACATGTATATTTATATATATATATATATATATATATAAATATATATAGACTGATATACAATTGTTTTCTAATTATGTTGTAAATTTTGTTTTTTACTTTCTATTTCTGATTGTGAAATCAAAGCCTGAGACTGAAACGGCCCTAATCTCCTTGACTAATTTTTGCATTTTTATCAATAGATAACATTAACATTATGAGTGATTTTCCGGTCTTGATTACTCTTCAAAAAATTATTATTTTTTAAGTTTTCGTTTTGTTTTTTTTTCGTTGAATCAGTTCAAAGTGCATATCACGTCATGTCAGCGCAATGAAAAATAGCAATTTGCGAGGTTGAGAGAGACGCAGAGAAAAGTTCTCCGAGAATCGAACGACGGCGCCGAGCTCTGGTTCGATTCCCCCACGCGCCAAACTTTTTTATTATTTTTCTTTTTTTTTCAAATTACACAAATTACAGCTCGGCGCCGTCGTTCGATTCAAAGACACGCCCGTTAACCAGTCGGCCATGGAAATTTTCACTGTTGTACTTCTCTCAGAGAACTTTTCTCTGCGTCTCTCTCAATCTCGTCAATTGCATGCTGACATGACGTGATACTTCACTACCAAACTACGACTTCTGCTCATTTTTCAATTTTTCATTCTTATCAACCCGCCGAGTGACCTAATTAAACTATAGTCAAAAAATGTATGCGAATATTTATGTAGATTATGACTCGATTTTTAAAGAAAAAATTAAGAATTTTTGGGAGTGGCTACAAAGCACAGGAAACAATCAGAGTAATGTTGAACTGACCGGTCAGAAAACTAGAAATTTTGATCTGGAGGAAATAGTGATGAACACGTCACGGTGTTTCAAAAAAATCATCGAACAACAGAAATCGGCCAGCAAGCAAAAGTTGGTTGATTATTGCAGCGTGTAGCGTCTTTCTGGCGCTGCCACCGTACTCTGCATACACCTACCGTATACGTGTATACACCTGCAGCGTGTTTTGGCGTCACACAACACAAAAAGTTTAGGCTGGGTGAATTTTTTTGAACAATGTGTGCAATTTTGCGTGAGAGTGTCACATCTCCAATTTGTACGCAATTTTTGCTTGCCGGTTGGAGATATTTATTTTGAAACACCGTGACGTGTTTCTGGCAATAAGGAGGGCATTTCCGGCTCGATCGGAAATAGGAAGTTTGCATTGATTATTGATATACTGGTGTTCTAAACGGAAACTTAGATTGTCAGTCTAGGCGATTTATCAGTTTTTTAAGCTTGCGGGAAAGCTGAAAACTGAAATTCACTTTGACTTGAGACGACATATCATTCGAAAATCTGCTACAAATTGTTAATTTTGATGTAAGAATTATGTCGGTGAAAGTAAGTATTTTAATTTGAAAATATCCAGAAGCGAAACCGATAGCTTAATCAATTAAAAAAAAAACCATAACGTTTCTACAATGCTGGTCTCATAAAATTAAAGTTATAGTTTTTGAATTCGACATGACTTTCACTTTGAACATTTTTCCTGAACATGGTCAGATTTTTCTAGTTCCGAGTTCTACAATTGTTCACACTGAACGACGAAAAACGTTTCGATCATTTAGAAATTCAGTCCGAGAATTGTGATTTTCATAGACCTGAGAAAACTGAAATTATCCTTTTACCGGAACCTTCACTATTCGGAACAATTTAATTATTTTAAATATAAAAAATAAACCCTCTTGTGTTTAAAAATAATAAAGTTGAACATAGATTGACTTTGTTTAAAGATTCATCCGTTTTTGAGAGTTTTCAGTATTAGGAAAACTAAGACTCAATTACTTGTTATATCCGGGTTCGTTCTAGAAATTAAAGCTTAGATCCAATGTTACCTAAATGGGTCCAATATAGTTCTATGTCTCGGACTAATTCAGAGTTGAGCTGGACTCCGTGCCGTCTTAACTTCCGATTTTTTTAATCTGGGATTCTTACTTTTTTCCAAGTCCTGATTTTTTTTTTCAAGTTTCTGAAACAAAAACATCTGGAACAACAAAATAATTTCTGATCAAAAACTCGTCAATCATCCAATCATCCTGACCGATCATCTATCTATCTGGAAAATCTCAAAAATCTCCGTCATTTTCCATTTTTTTTTCTGTCTCTCCGCAAATATCCAATTTCAAAAAATCCTTGAAAAGCTATGATGACGAGCCCATTCTAAGTACCATCCATTTCCTTTCAAATTGTGCCCAAAAATTTATTTTTGGACAAAATTCCTTTTTTTTTTCATGTCTTGTCTGTTTGACTTTTCACATCGTTTGTTTTTGTTTTTTTCGCCTCGAAAAAGTACAGGAGAATATTTGATAAGTGAAATTCAAGAAACAGGGGAATGTCGTTTTTTGAAAAACAGGTCAAAAATGTGGGGCGGAGCTTAAAAACCACACCCTGCTACGCTATTTTTCGGGTAAACCGCAAAGGGTTATTCCCAGCAACCTTTCTCTGATAACACAGTTTTTGATGACAAACCCGATTGTGCAAAAATATGATTTCATTTTCTCCATTTTTATTTCTTAATTTACAAATTCTGTGGGTCTATAATTAGTTACTGATAAAAAGGTGAATAATAAGTAGCACTGACATTCCAAAAAAATATTTTAAATTCCTTTTTTTTTGAATTGAAAACAATAAATACCCAAAATACATTTTCCCATAAGCCCCGCCCATTTTGTCTGAAATTCAACACTTAAAAGGAACCTTTAAAATATCCAGTTTCTTAAGAGAACATCGTTTTTTTCTTAGAAAACCAATGCTTATCAATAAAAGTGTCCGGGTTTTAGTTATTTTTAGAAAACTTTTACCGTACTTCACATATTTTTCTGATAAAAAACTTACTTTCCTTTCAAAGTCCAATTTTTTTAGGTATACCAGATGCGATCTTCAAGGAGCATCACAACTACAAATAGCACAATTCTCGATAATCTTCTATTTTTGAGGATAAGAATACCGATTTCTTTGGTGTATTTTTGTATTTTCACCATATTATTATTCCCGCCAATTCGAGCGGGACCGGCTAAAAGACAATGCAAAAAAGTTGGTGAGTTTTTGGCTTTTTGGTTTTTGAATTCGAGGAATTTTTATTATTTATCAATAGTTGTTGGTCTTTAAGATCATCAACATTGGTGTAGAACTACATACATAAAACGTAGAAAAAGCAGAGAAATCACTATCAAAATTTTGTTCTGTGGTTTTGTATATTATTTTAGGATCTCACGTGGGCAATAGTATTACTGTAGTTTCTGACAAGGGAATTTTTTGAAAACGCAGACAAAGTATGTCATTTGATAGCTCTCAAGATGTTGATCAACATCCCTCGTGTGAGAAAATAGCCAGAATTATTTCCGAAAATGATTTTTGTATATAAGAGTTGATATTTTCAACATTTCATCGGACCGGAAGTCAACAGTTTCAAGTTGAAAGTTACTTTAAGAAAAATAGGCTTAAAATTGAAGCCTTTCTAATGTCACAAAAAGTTCGATGCCGTCTACAGTACTCCAGTGAGAGTTTTCTACAACTGAAAATTGTTCCATTATCAAAAATTAAGCCAATGTCTACGGGTAACTGTTTTTTAATCAAACTACCATAGAAATCAGACCATTTTTTCGGTCCATAGAGAAAAATAATAACAAATTGTCAACTTTTCCACATGAAAAAATATTGCAGGTGTCGAAGAAATAATCGACGAAGACGGTTGCGAACTTCTTATTCTCCATATCAATCGATGTAGTGGTTATTGTCACAGTATGACATATTGGAACCCATTGAAAATGGAAACTGGCGTGTTCGCAAAATGTTGTCGGATGACAGAATTTGAAATGGTAAGTACCTCTGAAATCTAACCCAGACCTCTCCTAAAATCTCAAAATTTCCAGCTTGAAACTGAGATCAAATGTCCTGGTGGAAATCGTCAAATCAGAATACCAAGTGCTACTCATTGTGAATGTTTCGATTGTGCGGTACAGTAGTACCTACAGTACTCTTTCTCTTCTAATTTTGTTGCATAATAGCCAAATGCCTGAATATTTATTTTCTCTATTTATAATTGTAATTATTCTCTCGCCTTTACGGGAAGTCTTTTCTCTCTCTCTCTCTGATCTCTCTCGCTTTTTGATGCTATTTCGACGACTGTTGAATGAATGAAAATTTTGATTTGTTGGTGAAATAGATAAAATGGAAATCCAGGAAAAAATCAAGAGCGTCTAAAATCCAGATGAAATATTAATATTGATTTTTGTAAGATAGCAAAACTGTGGAATGTCACAAACATGACCTGCGAGATGTTATCCCAATATTCATTGTTTTGAGTCTCATTTATTTCTCAACTAACATTGTAAATTTAAGACAAAACGACATTTCGAGGTGGCTGATTTTTTAATATTAGTACTGTATTCAAAAAATAAAATAAACAGAATTTTAGAACAACCATTTTCACCTAATTTTGATGTTTCGCTTATTATCGTTTAGATTTTAGAATTAGAAGGTTCAATTTTTAATCAATTAATTAACAACAACTTTAAGAGTATAAGACCGAGTCAATCCTTTTTTCGTTCCGATTTTCTTGTTTTCTCAGTTTTTTTCTCACAAGGGAGGTTCGCGAACTGTTATTGCTTATCCGTGGAGGTCAGCTAACGAAAAGTAGATCAAATTTTGAAAAGTTTCAAAATCTCTCATTTTGACCTGCTATTTCGTCGGTTCAAACTACATATAGTTTTTTCCGTTGACTGACCTCCCCGGATAAGCAATACTTTCAACTTTTTCTAAAAATTTGTACACTTATAGAGTTTGACCTCCTGATCATCATGGTATAATTTTTATCCGCCGGAAATTTTTGTGAAAAATGTTATGAATTTTTAAAAATTTTCCCATTACAGTTCATATCTGTTATAAAATAATAACAGAACAGTAAATAAATGATTTTGTACTCACGTGAACATTTTTCAAGGGTAAATGCCTCATTTTTTCCTTCGAAAATGGTCATGAAAAAACGTTGATCTTTCATAACTTTCTTCACAAAACTTTCCGGCGGATAAAAAATATATGATGATCAGGAGGCCGAACTTAATAAGTATGCAAATTTTGAGAAAAAGTTGAAAGTAATAGCTCGCGAACCTCCCTTGTCAGAATCAGGCAATCTCTTCCTCACATAGTACTTGAAATACTCAAATTCACAAAAATTTCTTTAAAAAAAAGCACCTTTATATAACAAAAACAATACAATTTCTTAGTCTCTATTCAAACTAACCAATTCTACAACCTAGGTGGAACACTCGTCTCATTCAACATAAAACTTCGATAATTATTAGCTCTAAACGAATCATCCATTAACATTTGTCGATTATTTCCAATTTGAACATTTCCAAACAAGAAATTCAGAATAACTCGTCGACCATCTGATTGTTCTTCAGCAAAATAGAAAGCACTCGACGAATCTCGATCAAATTTGAACTGAAATTTTTGATTTTGGGAAGAAAAAAGACGGCGAAACATACTTTTTGTTGCCTAATAATATTTCTGGATCGGATCGCAATGTATTCTTCAACATTTGTTCGATTTTGATAAATCCTCATCACACGTAATTGTTGTACTCGAAGTAGTAAAGCGATGACGAATGATAATGCGACTGTTGGGATTATGACTAGAACGCCGAGCTGGAAAACGTTTTTAACAAGTTACTGTGAGATTAGGTTGAACTTCCTAGTTTTCTTGCGTGGGATTTTTTTGATAAAGAAATCTTTTCTGCATAGGTTTAGAAAATACCGTATTTACTCCAATATAAAGACACCTATAGTAGCAGAGCGCCTCTAATATGAGGGCATTCCGACCACTTCCGCTTTGATGATAAAAAAACTATTTTTGTTAGTTTTTTGATTATGTTACCAAAAGCCATTGGATTGCTGAAGAAGGGAACGACCTAATATTAGAAAAAATACGGTATTTGTTTATTTTTTTTTTACGATTTAAAAAAAAAAATTTTGTCGGGATTCGATATTTTCTACATGAGATTCAATCTAAAATTTAAATAGTTTAAGTTTGTAACTTGAATTTGTTTTTTATGCACTAAATTAAATTTTTTGAGACGTAGTTTAGAAGTCAAAGTAGAATGAGGTAAGAAAAATATTTGAGGTGAAAAAAGTTATTGAAATCGAATTCTTACAGGTTTCATGACTTTTGTTAACAATTTTTATGAGTTGAATCAAAGATAAATTTGCTGAGCGCAAGTTTTTTTTTTCAGATCAAAAACTGAAACTGGCGAGTCGGTTTGGATAATTTAGAGCTGGATTTTATTTAAAGGCTTCACTTTTAACGAAGATTTAGGAAGTTTCGTCACGTTGTTTTTGTACGGTTGAATTTTCCAGTTTCTTTCTCTAATAAGTTTGGGCGTGGTTTTTACATATTTTTCTGCATTCTTCAATACTCATTGCTTTCACAGAATATTGTGATTTTTTTAATTTAATTTTTACACTTTCGGTTTGACCTGAGTTCTTCCAACAAAAGATCTTACTTCTTCCGCGTCATTGACTATTCTTTGCACAAAATCCAGCCTATTATTTTCTTCATTTTTTTGAAAATCATACAAAAATACGGCACTTCCAACTATGAAACATGGCAAAAATGAGGCAGTCATCATATTTGTCCGAGAAGCTCCTAAACAATTATTAATTTTACTTTAAACAAATTGAGTATCTTACCAACATCTCGATATATAAGTGTCCATTCTTTTTCATTTATTTTATCCCATTTGTGACATCGTTGAACATTTTCTGCTTCAAAGTTTTCAGTTTCATTCTGGAAATAATTGAATTGTCTGTGGATTTCAGAAAAAAAATAACTTACTGATATTAAAAACGATTTTACTCTTTGAAATATACTGGAATTTCGCCGCGAAGCCCATGGTTTTAAAGTGAGTCGGGATAACATATCATATCTAGAAAACCTTTCAATTTTCAGAAGTATTTATTCGAAGTAGCTAGAATGTGAATATTCGAGAACACTTAGTTTTTTTAAACGACTTTTGACATTAAATAATACTTTATTACAAAATTTCATCAAGACTTTCAATTACTTTGAAGGAATCCTTATGTTCTCTGCTGATATTGGCATTTCCGGGTCTGTCAACGAGATAGGATTGAAAACCGGATGACTTGGCAGCTTCGGCTTCGGCCGGAATATCAGTCAGGAAGAGAATATCCTCTGGTTTGATATCGATTTTTTGACTAATGGCTGCATACGAGTCGGCGGATCCTTTGAGTCCGATTCGTGTGTCAAAATAACCACTGAGAATCTGAAAAAGTTTCCGTGTTCTATCGTTTTTTGAGAACAGAATTACTTACGTCTGTGATATCTCCTTCAATCGAGTGACCAAACAGAAGTTTCTGCGCATGAACTGATCCGGAAGAATAGATATAAATTGGAATATTTTTCTCGTGAAGTTGTTTGAGGATTGGTAGCACATCGGGGTAGAGATGTCCTTTGACTTCGCCTATTTGATAAGCTTCTTCCCATATAAGACCTTGCAATGCTTTCAGAGCAGTTAGCTTCTTGTCACGTTTGATCCAATGTCGAACATTTTTTGTCACGTCATCAATGCAGTTTTGTTTTGGTTCGCGAATACGTCTAAAGATTGGACTATCCAGATTTTCTCCGGAAAAAAATAACTTACACAACTGAAGCGTCGTGTTGAGATTGTTCTCTTGCCAACTGCCTCAAATCTTCCAAAATAATCTGAAGTGCTGGCTCATCATAATGCTCTTCCACATACTTGTCCACATTCTCAAAGGCATACGGGAACAACTCGTCCTGAAATCAAAAAAAAAGTATGAACAAGTAACGAATATGAGCAAAAAATCAATAACCTTCACGAAGGAGATGCTAGTGATAGTACCCTCAATATCAAGAAGTAGTGCTTTGAATGCAACCATGTTTAAAATACGCTGAAATGTCCTTTGTTTTTGTTTCTATTCAATTAAGTATCTAGAACCTGTATTTGACAGTGATTAATAGTAATGTTTTTCTAGAGAACGACAAGTTGCGAACAATATATAATTGATTGATAAGAAGTTTTTATCTAAGGAGCACTAAAAGAAGAAAAAGGGTGAGTTTTCTCAAAAAAACAAAAAAAAAGAATTGTCCGAGAGAAGTACACAGACTTGATATCCATTTGAGATATTTCCACGAAAACATGTGTGCCTTTGATTGGTTTTTTTTTCGTGGTTTTTTTTTGTCAAAAATGTTGAATTCTCATGACTCCAGTGAGATTTTTATCTATAAATCAAACTACAAGTTCAAACAAACAAAAGTACAAACGTGGCAATCATGCTCTCTTGAATTTTATTACATTTAAATTTGGCATCACTTTTTTTCCTCTTTCTTAATTGAATTTCCAAAAGTTTCATTAAAACAACACTTTTTACAGTGTAAATGGAATGATACGACGAAATGGATATTTGTTCGTATGCTTAGCGGCTTTTCTTATTTTTTCGCTATATCTGTACAATGGAATTGACTCGGGTAATGATGTTGTTGTGAGAAGACAGGTACTGTAATTTGACAATCTAGGCTTTCATTAGGTTTAATGTTTCCAGCAATATGTGGATGAGCTGAAAAAGAAAGTGGAAAGATTAGAAGATTTGGCAAAATCAAATGAAAAGACAATTGATCAACTGGAAAATGAAATCAAAACTGCGAAGGTCGAAAAAGAACGCGAATCTCGAAATCGAGCTCAAGCTCAAAAATCTGTAGATGATAAAGCAGCGGAAGTAGATAATGCAAAAGAAGATGAAGAAGTTGTTGTACGAGGAGATCGTCTTGCTCATATCAATCAAATTCACCAAAGAACCACTCCATCGCTAAAGAATACATGCGATCTTCGGGCCAATTTCAGCAAACCGAATAGTGATTTACAAATGCTAGATTTGTATGATTTGTGGAAATTTGAAAATCCAGATGGTGGAGTCTGGAAGCAAGGATTCCCAGTGAGCCAACTCATTCCTATTTAAATTTTATTTTCATCTTAAATTTCAGATAACTTACGATGAAGAAGCGGTGAAAAAAGAGCATCGACTCGAAATCTTCGTAATTCCTCACTCACATTGTGATCCGGGCTGGATTCAAACATTTGAGGGATATTATGAAAAACAGACAAAAAATATTTTGGATGGAATGGCGAAGCATTTGGGAATCAAGAATGGGATGAAGTTTATTTATGCGGAAGTGTCATTTTTCGAATTATGGTGGAGAGAGCAAAGCGAGGAAACGAGAAAGAAAGTGAAAAAGTACGTTTTTGGATGATAATTTCTGAAAAATTTGATAATTTTGGTCTTTGACGATAAACCTCCCGTAATTTTTTTTTCTACGGAGTGCCTCTAAAAATCATAATTTCATATTACAATCACGCATTTTTATCGAAAACTTGAAAATTATTTCGAAAATTGAGATTTTCAATAAAATCTGTGCTCGGAAGTTGTTCAGAATGTCGAACATCCTGAAATTGCCTAGTTAAAAATTAAAAGAGATTATTCTTTCACATTTTCACAAAAAAAACTCATAAAAATTGATTGCAGGAACTTGTCCATCTTTTCCAGAACTATCAAAACAGATATTTCATTAATTTTCATGTCATAATTGAACCAAAATATTAGTCTCCTGTTATTTATTTCAATTTTCAGATACTTGGATGAAGGAAAGTTGGAAATTGTCACCGGTGGATGGGTTATGACAGATGAGGCAAATGCGCATTATCATTCAATAATTGTTGAATTATTCGAAGGTCATGAATGGATCAAAAACCATCTCGGAACATCAGCAACTCCCAAATCGCATTGGTCCATTGACCCATTCGGCCTTTCTCCTTCAATGCCTCATATTCTCACTTCGGCAAATATAACAAATGCAGTTATACAAAGAGTTCATTACACTGTGAAACGAGAATTGGCTTTGAAAAAGAATCTCGAATTCTATTGGCGTCAATTGTTCGGAAAAGGTTCCAATCAAGATATGAGAACACATCTTATGCCATTTTATTCATACGATGTGCCACATACTTGTGGTCCAGAACCTTCTGTTTGTTGTCAATTCGATTTCCGAAGACTTCCAAAAGGCGGCAAAAGTTGTGATTGGGGAATTCCGCCAAGAGAAATTGATTCGAGCAATGTCGCACAACGGTAACTTTCTCATTTTGTTTATATTTGCAAAAATATTTGAAATTTTCAGAGCTCAAATGTTATATGACCAATATCGAAAAAAGGCGCAACTCTACAAGAATAATGTGATTTTTGCACCACTTGGCGATGACTTCAGATATGATATCGAATTCGAATGGGAATCTCAACATTCGAATTACCAGCAGTTGTTTGAATATATGAATTCGAAAGAGGAATGGAATGTTCATGCACAATTTGGAACCTTGAAGGATTATTTTGAGACATTGGATAAGAGACTTCAGGAAAATGGGAAGAATCTCGAAACACTATCGGGCGACTTTTTCACGTATGCAGATAGAGATGATCATTATTGGAGTGGTAAGTGTTTTCTCAACATCTGAATAAAAAAACGAATTTCAAAAAAAAATTATTGTGAAAAGCTGTATATTGAAAAGAAAACTGAAAACTATTTGATATTTTCTTGTCTCTTTAAAAAAAATACAACAATTTATTTTTCGAAGAAATTCTTTTACACACAAATTATCATTCTCAGGTTACTTCACTTCTCGTCCATTCTACAAACAACTTGATCGAGTTCTTCAACACTATCTTCGTTCGGCTGAAATCGCGTTCTCATTGGCAAATATTGAAGAGGATGGAATGATGGAAAAACCAATATTCGATAAACTTCAAATGGCTCGAAGAGCATTGGCTTTGTTCCAACACCACGATGGAGTTACGGGAACTGCCAAAGATCACGTTGTTTTGGATTATGGTAGAAAGTAAGAGATTTCTCTATCGGACCTTAATTTAGAAAACGGCTTTTTCAGAATGATTGATGCGTTGAATGCTTGTGAAGAAGTTTTATCGGAGAGTTTGATTGTGTTGCTCGGAATTGATAATTCGAATAAAATGACAATTGATGAGACGAGAATTAATGAAAATGTATTACCGGAGAAAAGAATATATTCTGTCGGACAGTGAGTAATAGATGTAACTCATCTGGAAAAAAATGTTTTTCTAGAAACGTCGTACTCTTCAACACACTTTCTCGTACTCGAAATGAGCCAGTTTGTATTTATGTCGACTCTCCTGATGCTGGAATTGAGGCCGATCAGCAAATTGTGAGTTCCTAAACCCGATTCGTAGACCCAATTTTTTCCAGGAAAAACAACAAATTCAACCTGTTGTCGAGTTTGATGAAACATCTCCGAATCAACTGAAGATCAAGAAAGAAGCCTTCGAACTCTGTTTCACTGCGAAAATTGGGCCGATGAGTACTGTCGCGTATCGAATTGTTCGATCTACAAATACTTTGAAATCCAAGATTTTCACAAACTTTGAAGTTTCTTTCGATGGGTTTGAATCGGCTAGAAAAGACGCAGACTTCGATTTAGATAACGGAAAGATTAAAGTGGTATTTGATCAGACTTCTGGAATGGCAAAGTCGATAACCCATCAAATCGACCAGAAAACAATTGAGATAAATCCACAATTTATTCATTATGCGGATAGAAAAAGTAGAAAACGATGTAAGTCTTAAGCGGATTTGAATGGTAGTCGGGATACTGTAGGTCCTTGATAGACAACTGGATTACTGTAGCTGTTGAAACTGTAGTAAGGTGTTTGAATGAAACCTGAAAAAAACCTTCAATAGAAGAAGTCGGATAGGTATAATAATTTACGTTGTTGTTGTTGTTGGTACATCGGATAACCATTAATAACCAAAGGTTGACTTGGATTCATCAACTCAGGAACTCCGAATCTGGGACGATATGGAGAAGAAAATGGAGACGAAGAGTCAAAGAATTGTTGTTGTTGTGAAAATTGAGATTGATATGAAAAAAGAAGGGGTATTCTCGAAAAAGAAAAACCAACTTACCATATGTTTTTCGAATATAAACATCTCCATCGTTTCTTCCGATATATGGAGAAGACCAGGGACCTGAAAACGAAAAAAAACTAATAATCTGTCTGAAATTCAATCTCTTAAGCCTTTGATATGCAGAGATATTAGGAAATTAAATATTCACTTACTTGAATAAATCTGCGAGTTATAGAAAGTTTGACATATGACTGATTTTATTAAGAAAATCGATATTAATAATATAACTTGCATTTTCTTAATAAAAATATCAAAAACAAAGAGATGATTTTAAAATTAGGTCAAATGATTTCAGTTTCAAATGGAAATGAAGACAATCCGGCTGGGGCGTATCTCTTCTTACCTGACGGCGAAGCGAAAATTATCAAACAGGAGGAATCGAAATATATTGTATGAATAATTTATTTTTTCTTTTCACGTTGAAATGATTTTTTAGGTATTTGACGGTGAAGTCGTGAAACGTGTTGTGAATGCGCCCAACAAAGATCTCAAAGTTATGCAGATTTTTTCGATATACTCTGGATTGGATTATTTGGATGTGGATCAAGAACACGATATAAGAAGTAGAGAGGACTTTGAATTGGCTTTAAGGTTTTCGTCCAATGTTCAGAGTGGAGAGACTTTCTATACGGATTTGAATGGATTACAAGTGAGTTTAACATGATTTTTGAATAACAAACCTTCCGAAACTTCATTTAAATTATATTATTCTGACTAAACTAATATTCGGACTATTTTCCAGTTATTTAACCTTAAAATTATAGATGATAAAACGAAAAAGACAATCAAAACTGCCGCTCCAAGCCAATTATTATCCGATGTCTGCTGGTGTTTTCATTGAAGATGACTCGACTCGTCTTTCTATTCATTCTGCTCAAGCACTTGGTGTCAGTAGTCTCAAATCTGGACAAATTGAGATTATGCTCGATCGAAGATTGAACAGTGATGATAATCGAGGATTGCAACAAGGTGTTAGAGGTTTGTTCTTTTCTTCAACCTTTTTCAAACAAATAACATTGCTTTGTTTCAGATAATAAGCGAACAATTGCTCATTTCCGTGTTTTGGCCGAGCCGATGTCTTCGTCTACTGATTCGCAAAAAGAAAAAGAACGTGTTGGATATCATTCGGCTGTTAGTCAATTCGCCACTTGGTCTCTTCATTATCCGATTGTTAAAATGATTTCGGATGGAACACCGAAACCAGTGGTTTCGAAGAATTTTGATGAAGAATTGAATTGCGATGTTCATGTGGTCACATTCAGAAGTTTGGCATCGAAAACATCATATGAGACGAGTGAATTATCAACTGCCGCTGAAAAAAAATCTGCTCTTGTTTTACATCGAATTATTCCCGATTGTCGGTCTAGAATCAGCTTAGCTGAAACAGAATGCATTTCAAAGCCATATACGGTAAGTTGGATAAAAATTGCTGTCAAAAATCCCGAATTCGTAGTCCCAAACATCCTGAAAAATATCTAACTTGTTTATAACCTTCTAAATAGTTATTTTTGCAGGTATCTCCTCAAAAAATCATTCCTCTTGTCAAATCGGCAAAACAGACAACACTCACTAACCTCTACGAAGGTTCCATGTCAACATCATTCGATATTCAACCGAATGAATTCAATAATATTCTTGTCGCATGGTAAATATTTCGCTTTTCTCTATTTTCATGGGTATATACAAACTTTTCTTGTCGAAAATTATTTTTATTTTTTCTTCTTGTAAATAATAAATTATTTGTTTCTTTCCATTTATTTCATTTCAAATTATGGGTCCTACAACGAAACATCTGCATTTGCTGGTTACCATGGTGACCAGAAAGCTCTCGCTATTCTAGGACTTTTTCTTTTTTTTTTTTTGGAAATGCCGCCGTTTACTGAAAACAAAGGAAAATTGGTGAGATTTTGGATTAATTTTTTTAAAATTTGCAAAAAATTTCAGATTCCCCGAAAAGTTCTAATCGATCAGTCAAAGCAGCAACAAATAAGTCTAATTTCGGGATTTCGAGGAGTTGCGCGACATTTGAAAAGTTTTCTCACCGTTGAAATGTTAGTTTGGCTGGAATTAATTGAAAAAAAAATTTTGGATTTGATTTCAGAAATACGGAAACGTTGAATTTGACCGCTTTAGAAGATGTTCGAATGCTTATTATACCACAACCAAAAACCACTTTTGGACCTGGAGAGGTAAAAAATTAAGGGATAGGGATACATTGTTGTTGTTTTTTAAACATAAAACTGGGATGTAGTTTGGAATTTGGACTGTGAAAGGAAAAAAAAATTCTGAAATAGGATTCAGAATCTTTTAGAATTCAGTTTTCGAAAGAAAATCAATAAGTCATGGTTCAAAGTTATATAATTAAAATAAAACTTCAACTTTGGTCCAGAAAGACGAAAACTACAGTAACCAGATAGCTGTGATTCGCAACTAATCAGTAATATCTTATCACAACACTCTGGGTTACTGTAGTTTCAGTTTTCTGAGTGAAAGAATAGAATACAAAATATAAAGACATTTTTTGTGAAAAAAAATTATAATGAAAAACATATCCGTCTTTTATATGAATGCATTGATAAAAGTTTTTATTAAAAAATGTTTGTCTGGAAAAAAACTTTAAAATTATTTGTCTGAAATCACTTCGATGAGATTGTGGACAACAATATTAATAAACTCCATAACAAAACTGGGATATTGTAAAAAATTTAATAAATGTCACACACTTTATGTTCAAGCTATTTAAAAATCGAAAACTCAAACACCAAATTACTGTTCGGGTCGCAAAAGAAGTACCTTATTATTTTTCTGCACAGATCGAAACAATTTGGAAATTCGTGGAAGAAGGTGGAAGTCTGATGATCTTGTCAGGTGAAAATGGCGAAAAATCAACACTCAACGATTTATTGGATAAATATGGAATATCATTGAATAAAGGTAAACCTTTTTATTTTTAGCCCCGTTTTTTTGTGAAAATCATAAAACGACACCTAAAAAAGACTTTTAATGAGACCCGTTAAAAATATATAGTGTTCATTTAATTGAACCTGAAATGTATCATGAAGCCTGACCTTGCAACCAGGTTTTTTCTAAAACTGGGATGAGTACGTTTCAAAGCGGTATCTTATTCTAAAAAATTTTCATTCTTTTGATGATATGCATCTACGATTTAATTTACTTCACAAAAATGATTGATTCAGAATTGCTCAGAAGCTTATGAATTTTTGACTTGCAAAAAGTCAACCTGATTTTAATGATTCCAAAATTAGAAAACTAATTACGTTACCTAAGAATTGTTACTTCCAGACGCAGTGATTAGAACAGTATTCTACAAATATTTCGATCCAAAAGAAGCTCTGATAACAAATGGAATTGTGAATCGATCAATAGCGACAGCGGCGAAGAAAAATGTCAGCCTAGATCAGAATGCGAATTCACAGTGAGTTTTGGGATGAAAAAAAATGAACTTCTGTTCAAACGAGTTTTTTATTTTTATGCTCCTTTAAAAGAGCCAAACGTGAGCAGCTGACTAATTCTATCACAGTACTCTCGGATTCAAAAATATTCTCTAATCTGGTCCTTCTCAACTATAAATCTAATAAATCTTTATCTATTTCAAGAACTCTTTCATTTGTGTATCCATTTGGTTGCACTTTAAATGTCAATAAAATGACATCAACCATCGTAATGTCAACTGGAGCTGCTTGTTTTCCCGCTGCAAGACCAATTGCTGCATTTCACGAGACAAAACTAAACGAAGAAGTGGGTTACTGTATGTATACTAATACACGGGATGTAATGATTTTCAGAAAACAAAAGGTCGAGTTTGTGTGGTCGGATCCGTCTCAATGTTTCATGATGCCTATATAGATAAAGAGGAGAATGGTAAAATATTTGTGAGTTTCTTTTATTTTCTAAATTCTCCAGAAAAATCCAAAACATGGTATTTTCAGGATGTATTGATTGAATATTTGATGAATGGCTTTGAATTGAACTCGATTGATGCGGCTGAACCAGAGATTAATGATTATATCAATATTCCTGATCATGTACATCTTTCACAACAATTAAAGGTACATAGGTAACTGTACATAGATTTGCACCTATAATTTTTCAGGTTTGTATGTATGAGGGTGAATTGGATTCGGCGGTTTCGACAGATTTTATGAAAATTATGGATAATTCATTGCACTCATTCAGTCTCAAACACTGGCCAATGACCCTCAAGTACGTTGATTTTTTTTGTGTCTTGAAAATTTTTGGAAAAATTTCCAGTCTCTACGAAGCCCTTCACTTATCCCCACCGCCTTTGACCTTGGTAGAACCGCAGTTCGAACTTCCATTACCACCATTAGAACCGGCTGTTTTTCCTCCGAATTTTCATGAATTACCACCTCCGGAATTGGAATTATTCGATTTGGACGAGCAATTCAGCTCGGCTGAGAATCGATTATCCCAACTTGCGAATAAATGTGAGTTTTTAACAAATAATTCTGGTAGATTGGGCCTAAATTTGATAACTATGACAGCTGGATTCTCCTGGATCGGACCAAGCTTTTTTTTTAATTTTTGAATCGGGTCCCAGAACCTGACAACTTCAAAATTTCAATTGATTTTTTGAACTAAGAATGAGATAAACATTGATAAGTAGAGACACTATTTTCTACAATTGCTAATTTTTATGTTATTATCAAGCCTACAACTCTGAAAAAATGGTTAAAAATGTCCGTTTTGTGATCCACGGTGCAGGCTACAAAACTATCAAGTTCGGACCTTTTTTCAAGCGGAACTGTCTGCTTCCAACAGAACATCTGTGAACAGAAATACGCCCAGTCCAATTAGCTGATTTCATCGAAGAAGAATAACTTTTTGGTCGACTGTTTTATTGTTCTGAACGGAAATGATGAAAATTGAAGTTATTAGTTTCTGAAAAATGCAAAAGAATCTAGGTTGAAAGCTGGAAATTCAAATGACGTTTTTCAAAAATTTTTCTCAACCGGACTGGCGAATGTTTTTTTTCAATTTGAACTTCACTATTTTTCTGGTATTCCAACATCAAAACTTGTAGTTTATGTATGTTTAGACATCTTTTTTTTAATTGAACCTGGATATCCTATCAGATTCCGAGAAATGTAAGTCAAGTCCTTGGATCCCAACACTTCTCCTGTCCACATAATCTCCTGAAAATGTTATTCTGTTATTGATGTTCTATTGTATTTTTATCTCTTAGTACCGATATTAACAGTTAGACTAAAATCGTTTAACTTTGACTTAAAAGCTCCTCGTATTGATGTTATGACTTTCAGATAATCGTTAAAATTTCAGGCGAAGAATCGGATTTGGAATATTTCGTTCTTGAAGCGGGTGATATTCTCGGTATTTCTGACTATCTTCTACCCGATCAAAAACGAAATCCAAAACGAGTTCTTGAAGAAGTGATGAACAAACTGATGCTATTCAAGAGATCCATCCAAGAAGATCAAGCAGAATTAGAAGTTTCTGGAATGTATGATGTCAATGATAATTATGGAAACAGTGATCCGGAACAGAACTACGGTGGAGACTATTATCATCATAATGCGGACGAGGCCGCCTTATTCTCGGATATTGATGAATTCGATGATCTTTGAAATGAAAGTTAAACTTTTTTATTTGTAACCCGAAGTATTTGTATATATATATAAAATGGTAATTAAAAAGACTATGAGCAAAAAACCGGGATTGGCATTTTCTTCTTTTTTATCTGCTTATTTCGCGAATCGTTTGACATATACATAATATCCGAGTCCGGCTACTCCGGCTACAGCTGCTGCGGTTGCCACATTTCGAACAATATCCGGATTCTGATGAATCCACGCGGCAATGTCCGATGATTTTCGATCTTCTGGTACTTGGTTTGATTCTTCGACTACGGTGGCTTTCGAAGATGGAGCAGTGAAGGTTGGAACTTCGGTTTGTGGCTGATTCTTGGCCTCTTCTTCCACTTGAGCCTAAAAAACACAAATTGATGGTAAAAATTTCCTCCTTTGTCGAAGTTAACGTTATGAGTGTTCTATTTTCGCTATTTTATTTCGAACCACAATTTTTTAAAATTATGACTTTTGATGTTTTACGTTTTAGAAAAAAAAATTGGTTCGCATTTTTTTTTTAATTTGATAAGACCAACTTTGAGCATCAATCAAGTTTATGTGAGATACTAATAGCCAGAGGATCCCAATGATACTTTTTCTATATCAGCCGAAAAAACTACTTTTTTTACACTTCTTGGAAGCAATGATTTTGAAAACCAATAGCAAAAAAATCTGGGTTTTTTTCCATTGAAACTCAACAAAATACTTACATTAATAATCGGAATAGCCGCTGCAATTCCAGCAACAGCGGGCGAGTGCTGTGCCAATTTCTCATCTTCTTGCTCAACTTTCACGAAATCTCCCGGATCCGAATCCAAACTCTGGCGTGTTGCCAATGGAATCAACTTTGGCTCTTCTGTCTTTTCTTCTGTTGATTCTTCAGAGTTGTTTGACGATTCAACCTCAATGTCTTGCTCATACGATTTCGGAACATCTACATTTTCCGGTTCCGTCGCCGAATAATCTGAAAATCAGTTATTTTTTAATTATAAGTCTTTAATTCCAGATTACCTTTCTCAATAACATCATCCTTTGGATTGTTCGTCTCTTGTTCTGACATTATTTGTGGTTTTGTTGTGTCACCCGTCTGAAAATTCAAATTATACATTGGAGCAAAGAAAAGGAGCACCTTTTGAACAACAGATCGAATAGAAAATGATTTTTTAGGTTTTTTCAAAATTCGAACATCATCTAATTCTTCAGAACTGCTAGCCATCTAGTCTAGTCTAGTATAAAATAATAATATAAACTAACAAAAGTGTAAAAGATATCTATACTTTTTGCTTTGAATTCTAAACAAAATAGTGTACGGAAATGAGAGAGCACAAAGAAAAGGGAAATGAACATATGTCATTGTAGGGATTTGAGGAAAAAAAAAAGACGAAGAAGAAGAAGAAGAGAATACTTTCACGTGAAAGAAAAGGACTTTTGAAGTTTAGCCGAGGAGCCCAAAAAAACTCAATTCAACATATGTTTTGTTTATTATCAATAAATGATGTGGTTGATTGATTTGATAAAATAACAAAAATGATAAATCGAAAAACGCGTTCCAAAGGAGACTTTTTTGAGACCACAGTGGCGAAATAGTGATGCAAACTATTTTTTTTCTTTGATGAATTGACTGACAATTATTTTTGAACTAGAAGTTCGAGGTCTCGATTCAGGAGAACATCGGGTATAAACGATCTAATTTCATTTTCAAATACGTGACCAATTCATTTTTTTTTCTTTTATTCAGACTATTTTCAGAATTCACAGTTTTTGGCTCCAAAATGATTCGGTGGTATTAAAAGAAACCAACCTGAACAGCTTTATGAAAATTTAACGTGTTTCTCCGGAAAGGACCCTATATAAATTAAAACTTTTGTGAGTTTCAACCTTTTACTACAAGCTAATTAGTTTAATTTGAACTCAACTGAAAATAAAAAATTAATCAAGACACTGAACATTCAAACTTAATTGGTTTAACATGAACTTTCTTCGTTTTCTGATGTCATAATCGAATTTTATGGGTAAAAGAACCTTCAACGATCTATTTATTTTCTTATCTTAAACTGTGATTCATAAAATATTTTATGCTGACAGCTGTAAACTACAGTAATCTGGTTATAACCTTTGAATTTTAAACAATAAAAACTTCTTCATATGGAATGGAATTTTTCAAATCTATACCATTTGAGGTAAAAAACAGTAATTTTCATTCAATTTAATTCAAGAGGAGAGAGTACGTTTCACAGGAAATTCACATGAAAAAAAGAAGAATGGCGTAAGCTTGTGTAAATAGATCGAAAAAATATTTGAAGGCGACAAAATCTAGATTTTCTCAATGAGAAAAGATTTTGAACAGAGTTTCTCGAAAAGATAGGCGGTGTCGGTTATCCGTTCAGAGAACTATCAAAGTTCGAGAATATTAGAGGGTTTTTTGAATCTATGTTTCAAAATATATATGGAATTCCAGAAAAGGAAATGTTTTCAGAATTGCGAAAGTTTCATGCTCTAGAGAATCAAGTCACGCAATTAAGCTGACGGAAGCTTACAAAAAAACAACAAGTAAAAAAGTGGTGTTTTCTGTTTCTTTGCCTCTTCATCCGGGCGGTCCGTACAAAGTACTCTCGATCTCTTATTCTCTGTGTCTCTCAATCCTCAATAAACTATCATTCGAGAGAATTAGAGAAAAAGGAAAGAAAAGGGAACACCTCCTGAGGCGGTTTATTTTATATTTACAAATAAGACAACAAAAAATGAGAGAAAAAGAGAGGAAAGTTGCCATTTGTTGTCTGGGTTTCTAAACTTTGAATGATCTCTCATCGACCCGTTCAATCATTTTATCAGCAGTCAACTGACTGATATTTCGGGTATCACTGACAAGACAAAAAATAAAGAAAATAAAAAAGCTGAAGTTCATGGACATTTTCAAGTATTTTTCGAACTAGCAAGGGGATGTTTTGAGGAAAATGAGCTTTTCTTAATCTGAAATACCTCCCAATTTTGTGATCAGTTTTCGAAAAACATACAACTGTGTTTTACTGAGTTGTCAATTTTTTTTTGGATTTGCACATACATTTCGAAGAATACAATTCTTGGACCGAAGTCAACATAATTTTCAAAGAAACGGTCAAACTTACAACAGCCGGAGTTTGCTCTCTATTTTCTTTCTTGAAAATCACATCTATCTTCTGACAATCCTTGAAAGCGTGGATTTGTTCTTCGGTTTCAACAAGATCCTGAAAAAATCGAATAGAATACATGATTCCGGAAGAAACTCACATTTTCAGGCAGCGTAAATATCATATCAACAACTTTTCCTTTGCATGCTTTTTCAATTGTCGATTTGAGTCTTTCGATATCCGAACCTCCCGGTAATGTGACACGTTTATAGGTTTCTTTTCCTTTCTCAACACTGTAAAAAACTTAAGTTTTAGCTTCAAAAAAGGCGGAAATTAAAATATACCTTGTGCGGACCAATAAAAATCTTGTTTTATTAAATGAATCACGTCGTCCATATGAGTAAGTGGTCGGTGAGTTGACTCCTGGTGATCCTGGTGAACCTGGAAAATAAATTTGAATTTAAATTTCCAATTGCCAAAAAATTGATTGACGTGTACCAATTTTCTGAAGTGACATTTAAATCATTTCTATTTTCATTATCTCAAATCATCATGGACTCTACCGATAATAATCAAAATTCTCAGTAAGTAACAGGTTATCTAGTACGAATTTTTTTTTAATTGAACTAACTCAATTTTCAGAACTTCAAAGAAGAAAGTATCCAAAATTCCAATTCTATCAAATACACCTCAACAAAATCGCCCAAAATATACAGAGCTAAATCAAATGAGAAAATCATCAATGGTACCATTCATCATACAAGAATTGCCTATTGAGACACCTCAAAGAACCACGAAAAAAGTTTACGATGATGTAAGAAAAATTAGATCTTTTTTTAAAGGATTTTTCCGTTTTTTTTTTGTAGAGAATTCGCTCGCCACCAACAATGTTCCCTTTTGGTGTGAACTTGTTCGAATGTTCACCAGAACTCAGAAAAGCGGTTGGTGGATTTTAGAAATTCGCACTTGAATTCCGAATATTTTTCAGACAATGGCGAAAATGGACGCGTATCGTAGAGATCCACTCAATTTTAAGCAATGAATCTTTTTATTTCTATAATTTTTCAATTTGTGACAGTCACAATAATCTTACCTGGTGTCATTGGAGGTGATGCATAACTATTATCAAATGATGTCTTGTGTGTATATGGAAATGGTGGATTTCTAACATAATTTGGCACGAATCCCGGTGTGGATTGGGGAACTTCTGATGCGCGACGACGTGTTGTACCTTCAAATTTATCATTAAGATAAGAGCCATTCGAATCCAGAAACTCACTTTGAACCATGTCTTCTTCTTCGTCTTCTGATGCTGGTTGTAATATTTCTCGAATATGTTTCTTCTCCTCCGGGCAAACCTTAAAAGTGTACTTTCGATTTTTGTTCGTTTTTTTTTGACAGCTGTCACCCAAATGGACTTTCGAGAGAGTAAACTTACGTCGTACGGTGTTCTTCCCGAGTGATCAATACTATTCAATGGATATCCGGCTTCGATCAAAAGCAAACAGACGTTTTCGTGTCCGCGACAAGCAGCCCAGTGTAAAGCCGACCTGAAAAAAGGTTCGATTAAAAAAATGCAAGTTTATAGAAAAAATAGGGAGTACGGAAATGGCGGGCTTACAAGCTGAAATTCACTCTTGTTATTATATCAAGGTTCATGTTTGCCAATTAAAAAAAGACGACACGAAAATTTTCTTTCTCGTGAATGTCTGGTACTACTGTATTTCAGTGCGACAAACGAAAGGAAATATCGCTTTTTTTATAGTTAGTATTTTATTTCAATTTTCTACTCGGATTTTTAAATGAAGATTTTCAAAACCAGGACTTTCAGCTGTAAGAGATTATTCATCTCATAATTTTCATATCGCGAATTTGATTACGAACTCTTGCCAGGTGTCTGGATTGGGAAATGTCATTTTCTGAATTTCCAGCTGGGTTTTGAGGTTCTGATTTTAATAGAATCTAAATTCATTCAATTTTTTTTAATTGCCCACTGCGCTGGATTTTTGAGGTTTTATGGGGTTAGAACATCATCTCAAAGAACTAAAATCGTAAAAACAAAGAGAAAAATCATAATAAAAATTTTTAATCATCAAAAATAACATCGAGTGAAGTCCAGTGATTGGCTATTCGGTTGTCTCACTCACGTATTCTCATCTCAAACAGTTGTTCTCTTTTTCTCGGATTTTTACACACTTTTTTATATATACGTTTGTATCTTTTTGAGATCCGAAAGATAAAGGAACATTGAGAGAATAAACCCGAGCTGCTGATTAATTGATATCAAATAATGAACAAGATAAAAAAGAGAGCACAAGAAAAGAACTCTTCTCTGCTCTGTTCTGGAAAAAATATGATTTTTTTGACAAAAAATTGTCAAAACAAGTCAATCATCTTGCGGGAAAAAAGCCGAAAGATCGAGTTTCGTATTTTTTTCGTTGTAAAAAATGATAAACTTTTTTCTCAGGGTATCAAATTCCCACCTATTCCTTTCCTCAAAAATATCTTACCATCCATTCTGTTTATGTCTATAATTTATATCCACTCTCCCAGTCATTAGAGCACTTTGAACTCTTTGCTCATCACCCAAACTGCATAAATGGAGAAAATCGAGCTGTTGCTCATCGAATGCGCGGTGGAGCATCTGAAAAACAACGAAATATTATATATTTGGCCTAAAAATTTCGATATTATTGCAAAAACGAAGAAAAAATAGAGAAATGGACAGTCTACTTGTCTAGCTCTCTCTTCTCAATTCACACACTCTAGTACATTATATGTACTTTGTCCAACACGAAAAAAACGGAAAAGATAACACTTCAAATTACTCGGATTTATGTGAAAAAAGGGCGGAATTTAATGTGGAACAATTTTTTGTAGTTATATGTCACACGCAAAGAGAAATAGCCAACTTTGCAAAAAATTTAAAAATTTAGATTTTTGGATTACAATGTCAAACATTTAAAAACGAGTAAAAAAACCTAAATTCATAGTAACAAGATATTATAAAAACATACACTTTTTGAGATGTGCATCAACATAATAATTTAGGAAAAGCTTTTAGTACGGAAATGGCGGGGTTACAAGCTAGCTAGAGCTAGCTCGAAAAGCAACAAAAAATTAGGAAACAACAAAAAAATGTTGTTTATCCGAGAGAAGAAGACGAATCGTGGACGAGAAAAAGTTCGGCCACATTTTATAAAATGACGTATTCAACCTAGAACGAACGCGCTTTCTTCTAAAACGTCGAAATATGTTTGGAAGTATCGTGAAAAATAAACAAAATAAATGAGAAAACATTTAAAACAACTTTAAAAGCGTCACATAAGATTCGGAGGTTCATTTGAGTATGTTTTTGACTGGAAAACTGAAACTACAGTAACCTGGAAACAATTGAATTTCGGATGATGTATAACGTGAAGTTTCTAGCCAAAAACTAGAACTTTTGTTAGTGAAAGATGTGGATACTGAAAATATCCACACCTGTCCCTAACGAAAGTTCCAATTTTTCAACACCAATTTCAGAAACTAATACATATTTTTAAAATGGGACTTTTAACTTGAACTTTTTCTGAATTTTCTTCATAAAAAGAGTTTAGTAAATATTCATACCAAAACTATCATTAAAAACAGTGAAGCATCGCAATAAAAACAAGAAAATTTAGAAATTGAAAACTTTTTGATAAAGTCGAAATCCAGTTGACTACCAAGTTTTTTTTTCTGATCGATTGCGAAATTTTTTTAAATTTCGTGTACGGTTTTCTTGAACAGAACTCGATAGTTGTTGTGTCACAATCACCGATACGAGGTCCGCACAAAAAGGTAATCGATGATGAGGCAAAATAATTATGAAAACTGACTGATAATGTTTATTGAAGTAGCAATGAATAAGGAACAAGGAAAAAGGAATTACTCTTTTCTTTCACATTTGATGTAATAGAATTTGTTATCCGTACACATAATTTGAACAACGTCGTCCTGACCCTTTGAATACTGTTTGTGTGCGGCAACCCATCTCCTTCTTCTCAAACATGCTATCAAATCTACTAGAACTCGTGAAAGATATATAGGTAAACCCTTCTGGAATGTTCCAATCTGCTACTTTGATTAAATAAAAAAAGAGATTTACCAAATTCTGACCTCTAACATATCAAGGATACCATCGCCAGAAATATTTGATGTTTCACTTATGTTTTCGAGTTCAAGCCATTCCATATTACTGGAGAGTCTGCCTGTAACTCGTCTAATAACATTGCACAACACACAAATGAGCACTAAACCTAAAAAAAAAAACAAAAAAAAACACTCTGAAAACACAGAAAAATTTTTTGAGCCTTCGGCGCTAAAATTTATGAAAATATACACTCTGCAAGTGTTCGAGTTTTAAAATTTTCAAAATACACCCTAGATACCTATGCCCCAAGTGAAGGTATGCCTCAGATTTTATCGGCATCAGAAATGCTTATAAAGCCGTCACAACCTCAGTCTCGCTATCATATTTATCCACCCAACCACCAATTTCAAACACCTGACCATCACCTAACCAGTAGTTTGTCCATCCGACCAGCAACTCGTTCATCTAACCACCAGAAACTTTTTCACGACCTTCCTGCCTTCACGACTGAAAAGAGGTCAACGAGAAAATTCTAGGAACTGCGCGGGGATCTCGTTGGATACTCGTCATTCCGTTCACTCTTGGAATTTTTTACAACAAACTAGCTATAAACCTGACTGACGGAAACTACCTATGTTGTAAATCTATGTCGCGGAACTATGTGGACGACCGTTATTAACTCCCCATAAGATACGGACCCATTTCTTTTTTTCTGGAACTTAACATCTTCAAAAACTTGTATTTTCCAATACTAGAAACCTGGAACAATGCACACGGCTAGTATCTTCCCACCCGCACTGAAGATAAAAACCAAAGGTAACCATTGTAACTACACTACCTCGTTTACCTCAGAAGTTTGTTCAAAACAGCTACACACAGTCGACAATCAAGATGTGTAGTCTTTCACAAATCGCTGCCATCGGACTACGGTATTTTCATTTTTCTTACTCGAAAATAACTTTCTCGGAATAATAAAACCATAAAATAAAAAGTTCCGTAGAGTAGTTTTACACGTAGAATTCTAATTTGATATTGAAAATCTACTTGAGTTTCATTTTCAGAGAAAAAACTTATAGATTATCAACAGAGCGTGTCTTACCGATCCGTGAAATGCTTATAGCTACATTGAACATACACAGTAGCTCCATGAGCGGAATTTCGACGTTGTAGCTACGTCCTCGATTGCTGAGACCACTCTTTTTTAATAAAAATACACCAATACACGTTTTATACGCGAAAAAAGAAACAAATAAAAACAAAAAATGGGTTCGTCCAATAAAACTCTCATTTTTTCGAGTTCGGGCTTCTCGAAAAAAATCAATTCCTATTGGGGGCAAAAATTCAGAATAAAATAAATATGGGAATAACTTATTGACACGCATAATATTAAGGGTACGGTAACAATTAGGGAGAGGTACAATACAATAAAATTAAAAAGAAAAAAAAACCTCTAAAACTACAATTAATTGGGATGTATTTGGGCGGGAAGGCAGGCGAGTTGTGAAGTGAATTTTTAAATTTTTACAAAATTTCGAAAACTTCTATTATTACATTCGAAAATTATTATTTCGATACTTTTGAGCCTCTTTTGAACAATGATCCGAATCCTTTTCGTTCTGTAAATTAATGATTATTTTTTCAGTAGTGTAGGAGTTTATATATTTTATGTGCTCGAATCGATATTTCCAACTTACTTGATGATTTTATCGAATCCGTATCATCATATTGGCTCGGTGTTGTGCTGGCCGATGTATTTCTTCCGGACTGGTTGGCATCCACCCAGCTCATGAACTCATTACCATTTTGATGTTGATTAGGCGATTGAGATGAAATTGATGGCTGATAACTTTGTGAGGAATGCTCCTTATACACAAGTGTTTCCTGAAATCAAATTAACCAGATATTCCTTTAGATTGTTCCCAACTCACCGTGTATCCAGATTGTCCAGGCTGACTATGAATGGCGAATCGGATATCGGCATTGTCTTCTGAAAAAAAAAAAAAACATTGTAGAAGGGGAAACGAAAGAGATGTTATATTATTGATTCATGCAAAGTTGTATATTTCAAGAAAAAGTGGGAGTTTAAATATATATTAGACTTAGTTTGTGTATAGATTCTAAAAACATGTGAAAATATCCAAAAACAATCAAACGTGATAGTTTACTGTGAGAAGTGTAAAGTTAAAACTCTATTGAGAAGTGGAAAGTGTTGTGAAGAAAACTCGTACGTGTAGAAGTGATTGAGAACGAGAAGAATTATCGATTGATTATGTGAACGACAGAAAAAACAAGACGAAGTGAGTTGTTGAATTGCAAAACATTCCATTTGTGTGTCAACATCGAATTTCTTCTACTAACCAACATTTCCTTCAGCCAATCGAATCGCCTCTTCTACTTCTCCAAATACACACTCGGCATAAACCGATTGTCTTCGACTGGCTCTTCGTTGAACAACTCCAACTTTTCGTGGCGCGACTACAGTAGGAAGTAGATGTCCTGATGATCCTGTCAAAGACACTGGAGCACCACTAAGAAGTGGACCAGATGGCGGAAGAATCGCGTTTCCGGATGATCCGAAACCACGCGGAAGAGTAGCACAATCACGTGCCATTGAAGAAGAATTGGAACCACGTGGAAGAGATTTACAACCTCCTACAAGAACTCAAAGCTAGAGGAAATTATTAAGAAAGAAAATAAAATAAATAAACGATTCTTAAAAAATCTAGGAAATTATTGGAACAACTAGAAAAATGTTTGGAAGAATATAAAGTTACTTCAGGGACCCGAAAAACTCAAAATACCCCAACTGAAACTGTAATTTTTGAAACCAAGAAGCCTAAATTTTACATACTTGAATAGTCCAATTCGAGTTTTTCCAAATCGTCTCCAAACACTGATGAATTTCGATTTTGTGCATTGTGCCCAGCAAGAGTTCTTCGTGGAGCAACCAATGGTGGTTGAGGTGTTATCGATGATTGGTCGAACAAGTTATCTGAACAAAAGAAACATGCTTAAGAAGAACCGAAAATCCAAAGTTAGATGTTGAGAACTTATTCGTTGAAAAAATTAAATGAATAAATAAAACTCACCATTGTATGAGAAAGACTTCAATTGATTGCTCGGTGTCAATCCAGCGTGGAATTGAACCTTGGCAACCCATTCCAACATTTGTCCTTCATCTGGACACGAGAAGATAAATTCAGCTCCATCTTGTGTCAAGAGTCGGAAACTGTGTTTGCGTTTCGCATATTCTGGATATTGCTCACATTGAGCACCATAAATATAAACAGGTGGAGCAGCTGCGCAATTCTCGATGAACATAGTCTCGTCTTTGAAGAAGCACAACAATTGACCGCAAAGGATTCCATAATAATTCTTCCATGATCGAATTGTGGCTCGTTTACCGCCAGATTGTTGACATTGTTTTCGATCAAAGAATCCTTTCATATCAATTGCTCCCATATCTTCCCATTTCGATCCTTTTCGAAGAGTTTGAGTATTTCGGCGAGTGGTGAAAGATGGAGTTTTGGTGATTTCTACTGGAAGAGCGGTCGAGGTAGATGTTAAATCTCCAATCTTCAATGGTCCAGGAACTGCAACACATTTTAAATCAAAACTGGTCAGTTAGTTATAAATCTTACCCAAATCAGCAGTCGTTTTGGCTCTTTCTTTTCGATCCTTTCTTGGCATCGTATGAGTCGAGAATTCTTCTCCAGATGGCGATGGTCTCAACAACGAGATTTCTTGGGTCTTTCTTCGTTCCCTTTCTTGTCTTCGGTTCGCCAAAATATTACCTTTCTCAACAATCTTAATTGTATCACGTCTTTTTTGATCTTCTTCAGCAATTCGAGCACGATCAATCTGAAAATGAAAAACTCGATTTTTAGTAAGAAAATCTCTTTGATTCTCACCTCCTTATTTCTCAATTTGCTGAAGTTCTGCTCAACAAGTGTCAATCGTTCAACTTTCTCGCACTTCTCGTTTTGAGCATCCAATGTCACCAAGAAATCATCGAATTCTCTCAGTTGATTCTCAGCCTCTTCAACACTTTCAATAACTCTCCAATCATCTCCTAACAATCTTTCTCTTTCCAACAACCAACTTTCCAATTGTGTCGCATTTTGTTTCCATCTTTGACAATCCATATTCTCTTCATATAATTCTGCGCGATCCTTCCAAATTTCACATAAAACAGCCCATGATTTCTCCAAAATCTCAACTTTTTCTTGAATCTCTTGCGAAAGTACATGGCTCGATTGGATCATTCGTCTTCCTTGTCTCGCAAAATCATCAACAAACGCCTTTCTTCCTTGCATTTCGAGATTATATTCATCGTGTCGACGAGCCAAACTCTCACATCCACTAACATCTCGTGGAAGTTGTTCTGAAGTCATGGTTGTTTGCATATTCTTCATCCATTGCATCATTTCTCGATATTCTTGGAAGTATGATTGAAGGCTTTGCATATGTGTTAATCTTTCATAATGTTTTTTAGCCGCTTCCAATATATCCTTTAACTGTTCTTCCATATCCAATCTTCGAACTTCCAAATGATGTCTAGTATCCGGGAATGCATTCCATAATCTTTCCGCTTCATGACACAATTCAGCCACTTGTTTCTCAACAGCTTTCATTCCATGCATGAATTCATCATGTCTTTGAAGTTGAGCTTTAACAGAAGCGAGATCAGCTCGTGATAGGTCTTCTTGTTCCATAGCAACACCAGTGGCTTCCTTATCTTGAAGCCAATTGAGAGTTTGATCAGCTTCTTGGTCGAATCGATGGACCTGGAAATAAATTGATGATAAGAGATTTGCAATTGTTCAACAAACCTGTCGGGCTCCATTCAAAGCTTGTTTTCTCTCATTGGCAACATCATTAACATGCGTCCACAATCTTTGAACATCAGCACATTTAGCAGTTATAGATGCACCATACGGATGTCCGCTTCTCAACAAATCTTCTTGTGCTCTTTGCACGGCAGCAACTCGTTCTCCAGCTCCAGCTAATTCTCTGACTGTAATTTCGAATTGCTCGATGATCTTCTGGCAATCTTCCAAATATCTTCCATAGTCTTCAGCCGATGCAACACGCTCCTTATCTTTCAACCAATCGGACAAATCATCAGCTTGTCGAACAAATTTGTGATACTTCGAAGCGTCAACCAATTGGGTTCTTCTTCTGGCACATTCTCTGCATACATCAGCGAATAGTGCTTCCAATTTACGTTGTTTTGCGGCAATCGACATCGCATCATGATGCTCTTTTTCAAGCAATCCATCAGCTCTCGCTTTCAATCGATCGACCTCATTCTTGAACAATTCAACTTCCTTATCCAATACTGTCAATCTTCTCAAATGACTTTCAGCTCCAGCTTGATCTCTTCCCATTTCTTGGCTCATTGCCAATGGCATTTGCTCTTTCAACCATTGTTCAGCTTCTCCTTCTTCAGTATAATATTCATGAGCATCAATCGATTCTTCCAATAAATCTCTTCTCAATCCACAGCTTTCCTTCAAAGTCAACATAGCAGTCGACAATCTATCTAAAATCTTCTGAATATGATTGGAAGCGAAATGTTTCTGTCGGATCATGTCTTTTCCTCTCTTCTCTGTTTCCAACATGGCAGATTGTCTTGTTTCGAGTTCCTTTTCAAGAGCACCATGTTTTTTGTGAAGACTGAGAGCCGCTTGAAGACTGTCTCCAGATTCATTGCTACTGGCTAATGGCATTTTATCTGACAACCATTCCAAATCTTCTTCAGCAGCTTTAACCCATTCGAAGAATGATCGAGCGTCGGCAAGATTCTCACGTCGGATTTGAACCGGCTCATCAAGACCAGAATACCGAGCTTCGACCTGAAAAATTTAATTTAAGATTGAAATTTTGGGTTTCAAACTGACCTGTTCTGCTTGTTTCAAACACTCATCAGCAGCTGATGATCCTTGACTTCTCAATTCTCTCGCCTTCTTCATCATCTCAACGACAGCATCTTCTCTTCCGCGAATTTCAGCATGCAATGTGTCCAACTTTTTCATCAATACTTCAGCGGATACAATATCTCTTCCATGATCTTCACTGGCCAATTCACTTTCAATCTTATCCAACCATTCTTCAACTTCTTCCACTTTCCGTTGCAAACTATGTAATTCGAATGCTTCACGGAGTCGTTGAGTCTTCAATGCTGATTTGGTTCGAAGCTCATCCCATCCTTCACGAAGTTCGACTAATTGAGCCTTGACTTGATCGCTAAGGAAATGCTTTTCGGCCAACAATTCTTCTCCTTGTCTCTCAACATTCGACAATCTCTTTTCATTTTCAACCAATTCCGAATCGAAAGCCAAGTGTTTTTGAAGTTTTGAGCGCAAATTAGTGTGATCCAAGAATGATTCATCATATGCCAATTGGAGTTTGGCAGTGATCCAAATTATCAATTCTCCACATTGTCGAATGAATTCATGATATCGTTTACTATCATCCAACATATTCCTTCTTTTCATGACCGATTTGAGCAACTGGCAATGTCGGGCTTCAACTTCTTGTTTTCTGGCTTCAATATCGGCTCGATAATCATTTCCATTGGTTATGAGACCTTCTCCGTTCTTCGTCAATACTTCAATTTTTTCACTTTGTTTTCTGACAGTTTCTTCGAATGCAACATGTGATTTGATCAACATTTCAACAGCATCAGTTGTATCACCCAACTCTCCGCGAACAATCACATTCTCTTTATCGGCCAACCATTGTTCACATTGAGCAGCTTCATCACACCACAAAAGCCATTCCAAGAGTCGTTGAAGTGTCGCTTTCTCAATTTCCCAAGTTTGCCTTAATTGATGTTCACTATTTTGGACACGTTTGTGAGCTCGGAGAACTTCGGCCTTATGATCTGGTTGTTCGCTGATAAGCACTTGTCCTTCTTCATGAAGTGTTCTCAATTCTTCAGCTCTTCCATCAATCTCCGCCTTTCTTTCCAAATGTTGCTCAATCAACTTCTTGGCTCCATTACTATCTTTTGGACTTTGATAACTAGTCATCTTGTTTCTGACTTGGCTAGCCCATTGTTCGACCTTCTTAACATCATCCAAATATTTGTACAATTTGAATGATCTATTCAATCGATCATTTCGATGTTCGGCTGCTTCGCTCAACTGTTTCCAGCTCTCTTCCAATTTTTTCAACGAATCCAATACAGTTTGACGGAGAGGTGGTCGTTTTTCAAGAATCTTCTGTGCATCTTTGTCATGAGCAATGAGCTTCTGATGAATTGCAGACATATCTCTTTCAAGAGCTGACTGTTTGCGAACAAGGAGCTCGACACTGAAAACAAAACTTTTTAGAATATTTTTTTTTCATTCTATTGAATTTGTCATTAAAAACTCCAAAAAATATGTTCTTAAATGAAACTGAATTTATACTCACCTGGCAAAGTCTTTGCCAAAATCATCACTCTTCATAGCAGCAATCTTCTCGTGAATTCTCTCATCTGTATCTTCAACATCTCGATTGAAAGTATGCACTTCCATAGCGGCCAACAATTCGGTTCGATAATGCGACAACTGACCCAACAATAATCGCCACCTGTAACAAAGCCGATTACTCATTTATCGTATAGTAAATAATAATAAACTGGTAGTACATGAATGGGGACTAATTACAATAACTCACTTCTCATTCAAATGTTGTTGTTCCTTTTGGACTTGATCTCGACTCGATCTTCCTTGATTTACAAGCTTTTCTCCAAGACGGTTGATCTCGTCAAGAGTTTGTTCATCGACAGTCGAATCAGAGCGAGTTCCTGAAAAAAAAACCAACATTTTAAATTTTTCCTAAACATTTTAATTATTACCATCCAATCTTTCCAACAACATTCGACAATGTTCCATGTCTCTTCCCATATCCGCAGTCGATACCAGAACTTCCTTCTCATGGATCCATGTCAATACTCGATCAACCAATTGTTTGAATCTCAAAAGATCTCTGGCTTCTTCTAACGCACTCGATTGTTCGGAGCATGCTCCAGCCAATCTCGACCATTTCGAGCCGAGTTGATCACATCTGTCCGATATTTTTGGATTTCTATGAAGTCCGTGGAGTTGTTTTCCGCGATTGAGAATTTGATCGACGATAGTTTTATTGGCAGCAACTTCAGCTTCGAGTGCTTGATGAGTTTGAAGACGTTTCATTTTTTCTTCGATCGAAATACTTTCCGATGATTGATCACGAGCTTTGCGGATTCTGAAAATTTATTTATTTTTGTGTGAAGAACAATCTAAACAAAGCTCACCCATTGGTCTTTTCATCAATCCACGCTTCAATTTGTGCAACATCGCTATCAAACGAAGCCAACAAGAATGCATCACCAAGCATAGCGCGACGAGATTCGATATCCGCTCTCAAAAGAGCCAACTCCTCGTGCACTTTCATCTTCCATACTCCAATATTATTCGATTCCATATGTCTCGCTTTGATCAATTCATTCGCTGTATGGTCTAGAGCCCCAGTTCTTTCATCCAATGTCGACAATGCCTTTTCGAATGTGTCCAATCTCTTCTTCTGACTTTCAACATCAGCCACACTTCCTCCAACTGCCAAATTCCGCAAAGTAGTTCTCTTACTTCCAATCGATGCAATGATTTGTTTAGCTTCACGTTGGAAAGCGTGCCATTGGACAGCTTGTGAAAGGTATCCATTTCGAAGGGTCCATTCATTGCGAAGTCTTTCAAGAGCCGAATGAAGCTGAAAACATTCAAAATTATAAAAGTGGAATCCAGTAATATAAAAAACTCACAAGTTTGGCTTTGTTCTGGATTTCTTCCGAAGCATAGTGTTGAGCGGCCACCATTTTGTTACCATCATTGACTAACCGAGTGAATTCAGGTTCACGAGCGTCCATTTCATTGCTCAATCTGCAAGCAAACATTTATTGATCAAAAAAAAAAATCAAATTAATATACCTAGAATGCTCCTTTTGCAACCATTCAGCTTGTTGCAAATCACCAATGACAAGATCAGATTGAATATCTCCAATTGTCAAATCAGTCCAAGCTAACAAATCGCGAACTTTTCCATTGAAAGTATGTAAATCGAATGCAGCACGGAGCATATCTCGACGATCATCTGTGGCGTTTCTCAGCTCTTCCCATTCAGTCATCAATGCTCCTTGTTGTGCCTCAATTTGTTCGGCATTTCCTCCCGGATATGCCTTTTTCAATCGATCAGCCTCTTCATTCAATTTAATCAATCTAGGCTCGGCATTCTTCGTCTCCTTATCAAGTGCTTCATGTTGTTGCCAGAGAGAATGAACATGTTTCACATCTCTTCCCAAGTCTCTTGGCATAGCCGCCATCTTATCACCCATCCATTGTTCAAACTCATCAACATCTCGGTTGAATCGATGCAATTCTTCGGCGGCGCCCAATTTTTTATCTCGATTTTCAATGTACTCACAAAGCAAACTCCAAACAGTTCTCAATTTCTCCTGTTTTTTGAGAACATCTCTTCCGAATGGTGGATTTCTTCGCAAAATTGATCTAGCTGCTTCTTCACACGATGTGAATCTTTCACTTCCAGTTCGGACCGATTGTTTGAATTCGTCAAATTTCGATTGTAACTCTTTCAAATGTTCATAATCCTCGGCATAATCTTCGCTCATTGCAACTTGCAACTGTTCATTGATCCATTGTTCCAAATCAGCTGATTCTCTCATGTACTCATACAAACAAACAGCATCTTCAAGTGCATTTCGTCGATCTTCGGCAATCTTTGAAAGTCGTTCAAATTCGGTTTCGAGTTCAATTTGGCGATTTTCAAATCTTTCAACATTTGGACGGTTTGAGCTCACAAGTTCTTCACATTTTACTTTCAATTTTTCTAACCATTGCCTGAAATCAAATTTTGAAATAAAACTGCCTCTTATTTTTAAACCCACCTATACGTGTTCATGTCTTCACAGAGTGCTCTATGTTTGGCTAACAACTTTCTCGCCGCATCTTCATCACTTCCATAATCTTCCGATGCCAACAAATTTCTCTTCTCGTTCATCCAGTTTTCAACTTCAGTCGCATCGAACAAATATTCTTGCTCTTTGACTCCCCAATCAACAATTTCACGTCTTTTCTTCAACAATCTTCTCAATTCTCCCCAAGAAAGGCTCAATTCTTTGGATTTCTCTTCAATTTGTGGCGACGAAACATGTCGTCGTTTCATCAATTCTTCACCTTCCGCCATCACCTTGTCAATGTGCGCAGAGTGTTGATGAACTTCGGCTTCGAGTTGCTCTTGTTTTTTGACCATATTGAGAGCTTCAGTGAGAGTTCTACCACAATCCTTCGATGATGCAATCGGCTTTTTTTCAGCAATCCATTGAAGTTCACAATCGACATCGAATGCCAATTGATGCCACAATCTCGACTCTTCTAAATCATCCTTCCTCTTTCCAGTAGGTACTTTCATCTCGGCATATCTTTTCAACAACTCAGAAACGGTGAAATGAATTCGATCTGAATCATAATGCCCTTCAGCAGCCATTTGTTTTCCTCGTTTTTCGATGTCAGCGAGCTGAAATGTGAATTATCAATTTTGAATACTTTTTGATATATTTCTTACCCTCTTTCCATATAATCCCATCTCTTGTTCAAGAACAGTATGTTTTTGTAACAAATCCTTGACAGATCTCAAATCTTGTCCTTGGTCACTCGATTTAAGCGCTGCTTCCATTTCATCGAGTTTAGCATGAGCATCGCCAAGAATTCGATCGAGTCCTTTTTGATCGGCCGCCTGTCTCAATCGTTCTCCTTTGTTTCCAACTTGATTCTTCAAATCAGCCCATTGGGTATTGACACGTCGGACCAATTTCTCGACATTTGGAGATTCGTAGTGTTTTTTGCCAATGAGAGCAGCTCCTAAAAATGAAAAGGATTCAATGAATAATTCAGAAATGTTTTATAAAACTCACCTTCTTTGTTGATTTGTTCTATTCTTGGCTCATTGGCTCCAATTTCTGCTTCAAATGCTTCATGTTTCAGTAAGAGTCTCGGAATCGCCGCTGATCCATTTTTCTCATCTCCAGCTCCAATCAATTTCGCCTTTTCTCCCATCCAATTCATGACTTCCTCCGCTTCTCTTCTCATATTCTGATATTCCAAAGATGCCTCCAATTGTCTTCTACGAACCTCAGCCGCTCTTCTGACTGCTTCTCTTCTGGCCAAAACATCATGTCTCCTTTGATCAATATATGGTGAATCAGCATGATGTGCTTTGATCATATCATCAGCGGTTTTTGAGAATGCTTCAAGTCTCGCTTCTTGAGCAACAAGTTTCGCTTCCAAATCACGATGTCTCTTCAACAAATTCTCAACTGACTCAACTGAATCTCCAAGATTATTGAATTCAAGGAATGCTTCGTGTCCTTTTGTTGCCGCATCAATTCGTTCAGATTCTCTATTGAACAATTGTAAATCTAATTGTTGTTTCAAAGTGACATCCATTTTACGATACAAGTCTCGTAATCCGGCCATTTCTTCAACAAGTGATTGCAATTGTGATTCGACATTGGGAACTCGTGGATTTCTTTCAAGAAGACGTCTTCCGAGCTCTTGACAATATTCCACTTCATACTTCTTATCCTTAATTTGCTCTCCCAATTCGTAATGTTTCTTGAGAAGTTCTTCAGCTTCAGCGACATCAATCGGATGAACCTCTTCGAGCAACTGCTTCTTTGTCTTCTCAATCCATCCAATCATGTCACGAAGAGCAGATTCAAACATTTCTTTTCCTTGAGTTTGTTCAGCCAATTGCATCTTTTCTTTGGCTCTGCGCAAAAGATCGGCATGAAGGGCGCGGAGTTGCGCAATTTTTCGCTCAATGGCTGCAGCTTCTTCTGGATGATCTTTCTTGACCTGAAAAACAAAATTATTGGAAACAAGATAAATTTTCTCTTACCGCTGCTGCCAATTTTTCCAAATTGGCAATCTTCTCCTCCAATGGTTTCAAATCTCTTTCCAAATTTTGCAAGCTCTTCACATCATTTGGATTTCTCTCCAATTGTTCGAATTTTCCTTGCATCCATTCTCTCGCACTATCACATGAACTATCGAAATCGGCAACTCTTTCAGTGGCTTCCAATCGAACAGCTCGTTGTTTTCTCAACTTCTCCAAATGCGCCCACAATGCGTTGATGTTTCTCTGTCTCGTCTCGATTTGTCTCGATTGTCCATGTCCTTCCGAGATGAGTTCATTGGCAATCTCATTGATATGCTTCAATTGAGTTCCACCATTCGTTTTCATGTCCGCTTCGAGTTTATCAAACTTTCTTCTGAAGGCGACGACATGTTCCGGTGATGGCTCATCTCCCAACGAGATTTCGACTTCTCTGGCCCATCTCTCAAATTCATCACATTCACGATAGAAGCGGAGAAGTTGAATATTATCAGAAAGAAGACGGCGACGGACCTGAAATTAGAAAAAAGAATGTTAACCTATCTAAACATCAAATCTTACTTCAGCAAAACGATTCAATTGTCTATAATCATCCGAGATCATCTTCTGTCTTTCTCCAATTACCGAATTCTTCTTCTCTTTATCCTCCATAGTAGTCGTTGTCTTGTTTGTGGTCTGTGTTACAGTAACGCTTTCTCCAGGAACAATTCGACAATAATTAGCTGGCACATATCCTTCTGTTCCATCTCTCTTCAATGCTCTCCACCATTCTCCTGTCGATTTTTCCAAAAGTGCCAAGACTTCTCCTTTGGCAACTTTGATTCCATTTCCTTCATACTTGTAGAGAGTTTCGATTTGTGGAACAGTAACTTCTTCAGTTTCTTGAACAGATGTACTAGTCGTAGCCGTGTGGAATGTACTGTTCGATAGTTGAACGCTCATTTCTTCCAACCGAACAATATCAGCGCGATATGCATGAATTTCTTCTTCGAGTCTGAAATTACAAATTAATTTGATCCCAAAAAAAATGTAAAATTTTATTTACCTTTGGTGTCTTTGCAACAAGCTCTCAGCTGCTCCTTCATCTCTTCCCAAATCATCCGACTTGACCAACGGCATTTTCTCTCGAATCCAAGATTCTGCTTCATTAGCATCTTGAAAGTATTGCTGTGCTTGTCTCGCCTCATTCAGCCAATTTCCCAATGCTCCAACTGCAACTCTCAATTTCTCCCATCCTTGATTCATCTCATTGATTCTCTTTTGAATATCCTCTTTCGACTGTCCTCCGTTTTGCACTAATCTTTCTCCTCCAGCAATCATTCCTTTACTTCTAGCCCAATGGGTTTGCATTTCCATTTCAACATTTTTGTAGAGAAGGCTGGTTTGTGGAACGGCAGAAATATCACCACAGGCGAGAGCCGATGTGCACAATTTTTCTTTTTCGGCCAACCAAGCCATTTCCTCTTCATGATCTTGAATGAATTGGAAAAGAGCACGAGCACGATCCAAAAGAAGACGACGAGAACGACACAACTCGACTAGTCTGAAATAAACATTATATTCGCTTGGTAATAAATTATCTCTGAAATCTACGAGCATCTAAAATTGTATATTTTAGTTTGAAATATTCAAAAGAGAGCGATAATTTTGAAAAAAGAATTGCCATTCTGAGTTAGCCACTGATATTAAAAACTGAAACTCACGTATGGTATTGCGCGGTGACTTCATCCAACTTTCTTTGAAGAACATCGAATTGTTCATCCTTGTGTCTGATGTAAACATTCGAAGACTGCGATAACTTCGTCAAAAGAGAACCATGAGCATTAATCTGTAAAAGCATGTTTGAAATCAAACTAGTTAATTAACTATTTACCTGAGCTTCGACTAAATCATGTTTTCCGAGCAAATCTTCGACTCCAATCAAATGTTTTCCAACATCTCGATTTCTAACAGCCGGCTCCAATGAGTACAATTCATTGCTCAATGTGTCAATATCTCTCAACAATGACATCAATTCATTCAAGCTCATGAGAGCACGTTTTCGTTGCTCCAAAAGTGCCAAAAGTTTCGTCCATCTCTCAATTATTTCTCTTTCAGTCGATCGAACATTGTCTGCTTCGTGATACTTCTCATTACACAATTCAGTACACATTCCAGTCAACATTCTGAATCGATCTTCTCTGGCCAAAATATCAGTCGAAATCGCTTGTTGTTTCTTGAGCGTCTTCTCAACCTGAGTCGCACTTCTTCCATGTTCCATTTCATCCAAAACACCCATAACACTCTTCAACCAAGTATCTCGCAATTTCGCTTTTTTATGGAATCTCTGCGCAAGTTGCTCCAATTTCTCTTGTCTTTGCAGTTCAGCAATAATGGCTACTTGTCTCTCATTTTCAGCAAAATCCAATTGAGCCCAAGCCGTTTCGATGTCATGCATAAACTGTCCTTGTGGCGGAGCATATTGTTTTCTGCTCATCGCTTTTCTTTTCGTTTGAATTGTGAAAAACAACGCTTCAAGCTCTCCCTTTTCCTTGTATTTCGGGGGTTTTTCCGAAGTTCTGAATTGATTGAACTTAGCATGTTCTTCGCGCATTCCATTCAACGAATTCGGGAACCGACGCGATTCAAGTGCACGGATCGTGGAGCGAATCCAGTTGAGAAGTTCCGAAGAGATGTGTTCATAATCATCTTCCATTGTTTCACTGTCCATCAATTTTCCGACAATCTGTAAGATTACCATTTTACGCTTAACATTTTGTAATACAAAAGGAACTTACATTAGCAATACGTCTAGCTCCAGTCATTTCAGTCTTTTGTTTAGCAAAATGATGGTAATACAGCGATACATAGGTGATGATACTCTTCTCATCCGGTCTTGCAGCATCAACATCTTCAGCATCCAACAATCTGGCAATTTCCAATTTCTTTTCAGCCACATCGAATGCATGATTCAAGTTGTTAACATGATCTGTTGGATTCAATCGATTGAAATCGACAAGATCCGGTCGATGTGCGTGAATTAAAGCATTGAACGCCAAACCACTTCTCCAACTTGTCGTGAAATTCTCAATTCTAACATTTGGATATCCAGCAGTTTTTCGTTGACACCAGAGGAGCAGTGCGTCTTTTGCGTGTTTACGCTCACCGCGCTCTTCTTCGTCCTAAAAAACATTTAAACTTTGGTATAAAATAAACTTCCGAATCTCGCAAATACCTCAATAACAATAGTGTCGATCTGGAATCGAAGAATAATTGTCCAAATCAGACCCAAAATCAATCGTTCATTTCGATCGAGAATATCTTCAGCTCCGATGTTTTCCAGCTGAATCTTCTTGCGTTTCAAGAAATCCAAAACTTTGTTCAAGTTCTCAATCTTCTGGACACGCATTCGACCTCTATTTGGTTTTCCGAGTTTGTCACCAGATATAATTTCTAACAGTTTCATCAACAGAATTCCATCGCCAACATCCACAAACAGGTCATTGATCTCCAACCTTGCCTGAAAATAATTGATTTTGTTTTTTTTTTGTTCCCTTTCATATATTCATCCATGTCAAAAGTAATTCTCGTCCAATTCATCCGTTTCCCCGCGCATACCACTTACTCGCAGTCAGATCAATTCAAGATAACACATATTTCAATCAAGGTCAGATATTTTCTCTTTTTCTGCGGAAAATTTTAACTATATATGGCGAATATATACCAATCCGTTCGGTCTTTTTGACAACATTTTATAAAAAAAGATAAGAACAGTGATTTTGAGAGTTTGACCTAGTACAATGTGATACACACATTATGAACCAAGTGTGTGTTGAAAAATCAAATATTTTGTCAGAATTTCAGCGAAACGCGAGCAATTTAGATCTGAAAATGATTTAAAACAAGTTTTTGAAGCTTCCAGTCTGGTTTTTTTTGAAGAAATTTTTTAAAGCCAAACTGCATATAAATCAACATACCCGATTAAGGAAAGAGTTACACCATTTTGTGAATGTCTTCTTCTGAATATGAACTCGCTCGTCTTGCAAATGTCGAATACGACTTCTTTCAAAAAACAACGTTTCATTGGCGTATTCGTCGTTTTCCGAAGCTGCCGAAATATCCGCGCGATTTACCGGCGGTGGAACTGCGCCACTGTTCGGAACTCGAACCTGGAAAAAATTTCAAATCATATTTCAACATTTACCCTGCATTCTTTCCTGTGCCTTTCAATCAACCCAAATTCGGCAATTTTCTCTTTTTTCTACACCACAAAACAAATATTGACCCCGATTTCCATTTTTTGACAGCCAATATTTTGATATGCCGTACACCCTGATAAGGTGAGAGGCGGAAAAGAGCGAAACAACAACAAATATGTGCGTATTACTCATAAAAGAGTGTTGCACTTCGGGATTATTCAAATGACACATAATCATTGTCGAATATTGATTATGAGAGGGCGGACTTTTGATTTGTAAAATCGGAAAACTCCTAACGAGATGATGGATGGGAGATTTTAAACAAAACATTAATGATTCGACAGATTTTAAGACGTTGAAAAAACTCCATGAAGTAAATTACCTCATTCTTTTCTTCTGGTTCATCCTCCTCTTTCAAACTATAAATCTCCCTTCCTCCCTCAGTTTTTCTCAATAAATGCGGTCCTATTGACAGTTCAATTTTACTAGCTGCCTCTTCTATGGCTTTTTGCACATCTTCTGGAGAAATTCGAGAATCTCTTCGAGAGGAAGTGGAAGATTTCAGCGATATCGAATAGATCAATTTCTTTGGCATGAAAATGAATACACAAACAGAATACAAATAAATAAATATATGAATAAAATAGACTATTTGGAGTGTAAAACTTTCAAAGAGTAAAAAGATGATCCGCTTAGTATTGTTATAATAGAATTAGACTTATTATTATTACTCGGCGATCTGGTGGTGCAAGAAAAAACGGGGATATATCGGTTTTTCTCTTGACAACAGGTTTCAACATCCTACATATTTTACCTGCATTTCATATCTTCTCATATTTCTATCGTTATTATTATCGTAGTCGGTAGTTTCAGTTGTACAACCGTAGTCGTTTTTTTGATGTTGATGATAGTCGCGGTATTGATATGAGGATGGGGGTAGACTTGCTTCGCCGATGCCCGATAACGTTGAAGTAGTCTGCTCGTCTTCCTCTTCTTCTTGTCGACGTCGTAGATGATCAAAATCGACGTTTTCTCGACTTGGTGCTATCTCCTTTCGATACCCTTCTACTTTGTCTGCAAATCAAATTATATTATTTTCAGAAACTAAAGGAAGAAACAGTACAACGAACAGACAACTGTCGATTATAATAGTTTCAAATTCACGAAATAACTAATCGAAACTCACTTGATAAATTCACGTGGAAAATGATTAAAATTTTGTTTTGTTTTTACTAACAATAAACTATCACTTTTTGCCGTCAAAAAATTACGAAGCTAGCAAAAAACAAGTAAAAAACAAATTGATAAAGACTGTTATTGCAAGGCAGTGTTGCACATCAAATTCCTCTTCAAGAGATATTAGAGAATCCTAAAAAATTTTGTCGCGAAATCCTTATAAAAATGGCGGGTTTTAATGCAAAAAATGGCAATGTTGCAGTTTTAACCGAGTTAACGTAACTCTCATACCTGATTCAGAGTGTCATAATCACGGTGTAATTTGAGGCTTGAAAAATTTTAGTGTTGAATAGAAAAAAAATCGGTTTTCTTTCCAGAAAGGAAACCGCAAGGTGTAATTTTGGAAAATAGGTGTCTCAAAAAAATTTCCCCTTATTTCACAGTGATACTTTTGTTTTTGAAAACCACTGTTTTTTCGAGATGGGCACCTGCACGGATCTGAATGAGGTATGGTAACTCGAACAGATTTGAAGTAGAAATCTTTATAAAATCGAGAAAAACGGTCAAAAAACTAACTTTTACATTATTTAATGGGGCGTCCAAACGTCAAAAAATCGAAAGAAACTCGGGGAAAAAACGGCAAGCGTGTCGCAAAGCTTTTCCCTTGTCGCAAGCTTGCGGCAGTTTGTCGCAAACCTGCGACACATTTTTTCTGGCGCAAGAACACCGCAAGCCTTGCGACAGCCGAATGTCGCAAGTTTGCGACAAATTGCCGCAAGCTTGCCGATTTTTCCCCGAGAATTTCCAAAAAAATCTGTCCAAATTGGTTTTAAGAAAGTACCATTTTGATTAAAGGGACATAATGGTTTTTGTTGGAAAATTTTTGGGCCTGCTACAATGTCACGTTTCACATGTAAAAAAATAGACGGGTTTCTTTTTGGAATTTGAAAAAAATTGAAAATTGATATTTGTTCACACGTATTACCACATTGATACGTGACATTTCATGACACCAACAAAATCAAAAAAATTTTTGGAATTTTTTTATTGTGAACCGTGACATTTGTAGCAGACCGGCAAATTTTTCAACAAAAACCGTTATGTTCCTTTAATCAAAATGGTACTTTCTTAAAATCAATTTGGACAGGTTTTTTTGGAAATTTCTTATAATTTTTTGACGTTTGGACGCCACATAAAAAATGACTTGATTTCTGTTATATCACGGTCGAAAAATCGGAAAAAGGTTTATGCCGGGAACATTTTTTTCCTGTTGAGGCGAATTTCAGGATATACAATTGCGAGGAATGTTAATGACAATGGTGTTAAAATCCCGCTTAAGAATCAAAAGAACAATAATTTGCGATCATTATTCATAAATTTTCCGAGAAAGTAACTGTAACAGAGAACTGTGCAAATTGTTGGAAAAAAGTGTAAGACATCACAAATTGAACATTTCGATGTTAAATATCACAAACTAGTTCGAAAAATGTCTCAAACTGCTAAAATTTCGAAATTTCTATTGACGAAAGAGATTATACACCTTAACCAACAAAAAAAAACAAAAAAAAAGAGAACATCAGTTGTTGACCGTTTTTCTGAACTGATAAACAATTATCAGTTATCACAAAAAAAGGTCTATTTTTTTGTTGGGCGTAAAAATTGAGTGAGTCAGCAAATGCTCAAATGTCTGCTTACACTTTGACTTATGTTTGGGTGGTTGGTGCCAAAAATGGATAGAAATGAGGGTGAACGGCAGAGAGCGAAGAGAAATAGAACAGTTATTGTTTATTTTACCAAGAGCGTATTAGAGATGTTGAAAATAAATGTCTCTGGTGTGAAAATAAACTAATGAGATTAACCAGGCTTTTTCTATTGAAAAATGCTGTTTTTCTTCAAAAAAAAAACATAGATTTTGGGTGTTCACAAACACATTAAATTCCAATTTGTTTCTCAACCGGAAATCGCAATCGCTGTCCAGATAAATAAAACGAAAAAGTACAGAATGTGTCAGTTTTGTGTGATAAATGGGCATTGTGGGCAGACTGAGTCATCAGAAGAAATAAGATGAAAAAAGCAACAGCAGGTAACATGTATGTTTATCATAAAAAAAGGGGGAGAGGCGGGACAAATATGATAGGAATTTATAATTTTTTATTTTTTCAATCGTAAAATTTGTTGATTTTTTGTTGCTTTGGTTTGTTTTTAGACTTTACTCATTAAGTATAAAAGACTAATTTTGCAAGAATTGGCATTTCTTAAGGTAAAAAAACTGGCTTTTTTCGAGAATATAAAAATCTAACTAGTAAAATAAACTTGCAGTTCGGATTTCAGCAAAACTCCTGGCTGGAAATTACTTGACTGCATTATTCAAAATTCTGAGTACTAGCGGATCAGAGGGTAACACCTAACGAGCTATTTCGGTTACTTAATTGTTCCCTTGAGAATTTTGAGAAAAACTCAGAAAAATTAAATGAAACCTGTGTTATTTAGTGGAAAATATCTCGACATTAGCTTTCGTGAAAATCATAGAATATATCGAAGGTTTGGGAAAATTTTCTGATATTCCGCTGGAAATCCAGAAAAAATGGTGAGCATCAATGTATGTTTTAAAATGAAAGTCGATGTACGATTCTAATTTTGAAAATTACACTTTCCTGTGAGTCAGAAAAAAAAACATTTGTCACAACAAAAGGCTTCCGGTCAATATCATGCCACTTTTAAAGTGTGAGCAAATCTATGAATCAGAGGTGTAAAGATCATAAATAAGGTGTGAAAAAGCTAAACTGTAGCACAAACTTGAACTTTAAACAAACGAACCATTTAAATTCTTTCTGACACTTTTTCCTTCGCCCGGTGAATAAATAGCAGCCGAATACACATACGACATAATATATCAGCAACAATATATATTATAATAAACAAATTTCTCGGAACTAACAGTTAGTATAGTATCTTTTCTTCTTCTTCTTCCTCCCTTTTTCCCGTTTTGGGGGTCAAGGAAACTTATATAATATAATCCGTTCGTCTTCTCTTCTTATCTAGTAAAAATCCACAACCTTTCTCTCTCGTCTCACAGTTCCTAAACGAACACTGCGCGAATGCGCACAAGAAGAGAAAACGAAGAATCGAATGAGTGAGTGAGAAAAACACACAGCAAATTATATCGGAGGAATGAATACCAAAAATAGCTGATGTGTACAGAGAAGGAAAATAACGGCGGCCACTGACACTCAAGTTTAAACATGTTCCTTTGAAGAGTCACCGAGTGGCAGATGAGGAAAACATTTGCGAAAAGGGAAAAAGACATGGATTTGAACAATCAGCTCACTCTATTCCCATGATTATTGACCGGCTCTGTTTGTTGTGGGCATGAAAATTTTGAAAAACATAGAGAAGATATGGAATCTATAGAATGGTGAACTTAATTTAACATTGAATCGAGAAGTTTTAAAGTTGAAAAATTTAGTAATTAAATCTTCACGTGACATATTGACTATGTTCAAAAATATCAGCGCAGTTTACTGTTTTGACCTATTTCATTTCGAAATCGTAAAAAACAATATCTGTAATTCAAAAAAAGCCTACGCGTCTTTGATTTAATGCACAAATCAATTTTATTTATTTATTTTTTGAACGACTGAATCGTTCTGGAAATATTAAGATTCTTTTTTTAAGACGCTGATACCAATTCTAGAATGAGTGTCCCAAAGAACTCGCCAAATTTTACTATTTAGAATTCGGTATAATGTTTAGACAGGGTTGGTGACAAAAAAGATGAAAAAATAAAATTTTAGTAAAAACGTGTAATTTTCATCGTTCTAAAAATGTGAAATTAACTCGTTAATCAACTATTGCGTTCAAAAATGGCATATTGCTATCGTAGAGTAACAACAAACAAAAATTCTTTCATTGAATGAAGACCATCTCGATTGAAAACATCTTGTCTTTAATTTTTCAGGAGTTTCATTATAGTTGTGGATCTTATTCAAACTGACAATTTTTCCACGGTAGTCAAAAATAGATTTGTGTTTTTCTCTAATTCTCTTTCACGCTGTGTTTAAAAACCAACTATTCCGTCGTTTTTCCTCCGCCTCTAAAACTGTCCCTTGTGGAAACCGTTTTACGAAGAAAAATTATGTAGTGAATTACAGAGCGTGTTTGAAGGATTTTTAGTTTTCTTCGTTGCTACTATGAGAATAGAATTCGGAGTGAAAAACTAGAGCGGGCGAGGTCAATTTATAATTCTAGAAAAATTATCTGGACGACTGAAACCTTTTCTTCGTTAAAGGGTGACTGTATTATCACTACAAGTTTCATTAATTCATTACTTCTCAATTCACTTTTTTCAATCCGTATGAGAAAAAAAATCTCGATTGGTGCGTGCGCGACAATAAAAAGGGGAAAACTGAATCTCTCCCGCAGCTCCCGTGGAAGCAGCAAGTGTGCTCTATCGCACCCATCGTTGTGTTTTGTGTGCATACACAACAAAAACCACGCGAAAATGCACACTCTTTTCTAAGGGAAAGCACAGTCGACCTTTAATAACATTTTTCTGATCAGATCTCTTTTTTCCCACATTCAACTTATTTGGTTTAAAAAAATGAGCGAAAGATATAGAAGAAAAAACAACATTTACAAGGTGATTCGTGTTTTTTTTTTCTCTAATGAACTTAATAGAACCAGCTAAACTACTGAAGAGCTTTTGTAGAACATTCTGCAAGAAAAAAACGCTGAATCGAGTCGACTGAAGAAACAATGATGAAAACGAAATGTTGTTTTTCGCAAACTTTCAAAAAAAAGGGCATAAAAACAGAAAAACAAATAAATACAGCAGGTAGCTAAAGTCGGAATATTTGAAGGTTAATCGCATGTTATAAAAGTCAGTGAAAAAATAGCCTGTTCTTTTCAATACAACATTGTAAAATAATAAAACCTCTTCATCAAAATGGACTGTTATTTACGACTTCGGGAATATAAAGTGAATTCATTTGAGAACGTTTTTGGGAAAAGCGGTGAACCAAACCACAATGAGTACATGCAAAAAGTATTGTTTACGGAAAGTACAATATGTCTAACCCAGCTGTTGTCGTTCTACCAGAAAAAAAAACACAAAAATCGATAAAACCATCTTTTTCTTGTTCCGAAAAAGGAAAAAAAAGATGAAATGTGCAAACATTTACACTTTTTCGATTCATCCAACACTGACCCGACTGGTCGAACATTCTTTCAAGGCCATCATTTTGCCGCTACTTTCAAAATGAATTGCAAAAAAAAATAGACATACAAGATTTTTGGCGGGCAAATGAGACAAGAAAAGTGTGAGAAAGACCCTTTAGGCAATAATACAAGTGCCACGATCAATGTTTTGTTGTCTTCTCGTTTTTCGAGAATCGTAATTAGGTATTGGCATGCAGTTTATAAAAATTGCAATGTTTTTGAAATGTAAAACAAGTGAACTAGTATGGTATTCATATATGGGTCTCATCACTATTCAAGTGGTAAATTATATTATTGACATAGAAACGAAAATACAACAAATCCAAATATGAATTATCTGACAACTAAAACTTTTAAAAACGTAAACGTGAACATTTACTTAAGTATGCTTAAGTATGTGACAATTCTCAAAAACTCAATTTGAAAATGTGTCGACGAGAAAAGTTTTTCATTGAAATTCGCCCACTTTTTCACAGTTTAGCACAATACCAACATGTAAATGATGAACCAGAAATTATAAACCAATGCAGAAAATATGCAAATGCATTCGTTTTGTTCTCAACACAAGGCAAGAACGAGAAAAAAGAACAGAAAAAAAAGAAAAGAAAAATTTGGGAAACCGCCAGTGTGTGTTTTCTCGTCGCTGTGTACGCACAAAGAAACATGGCGTAATTCAAAAAATTGTGTTTTTCGTTTTGTTTCTTGTGCGCATCGACCTTGTAAAATTACATAACTATGACAAAACATGACAATTTTTTAAAGTAGTATATCACGATCTGATGGGAACTCCAAAACAATTCAATTTATTAATGAAAATAAGAAGAAAATCAAACAAGAGAATAGTGCGCAAAAGTTTTCGAATAAACGGGAGAAAAAAACGAGAGAATTAGTTATTTTTTATGGGTTGACAGCAGTGTGCGAGCCATCTGCCATCGATACATTTCGATCCAATCGGACAAAATCTGCCAATTTTATGAGTTTTGTTAAATGAGTAAAAAAAAAAACTTGGCTTACTTATGCGCACATGATTTTCCTAAAACTTCGCGTTGTCCATACCACGCAGGTTCAGTGACCAAATTATATCCAGGACCACATTTCGGGTGATTTTCACGAACCCATTCGTCTAAAAAATAACGTATATTTTGCCCGGCCGAATGATTCTCAATAAAAACCTTGAATTTTCTCATCACAACAGATTCCAATGCCAAAAGCCATTATAATACATCTCGAACCATTGGCACAACTTTTGTTTCGACTTGAACAACTTCCTGTTGGCTTCGCATTCCCTCCACAAATTCCTTTGTCAGCTGAATTTATTTTTTTTTTTTTGATAAACTCAAAAATAAAAATGAAAGTCGATACCTGGCCGACACCTAATAATACATCGATCATCCTCGTCGAATCGATTTCTATTTCCACCACAACCTTCGTACAAAAATGGAAGACACATTTCCAGTGAATTGTCGTAATAATACTAAAAAGTAACATTAAAGGGGGTGTGGCACCAAAAAATAAGTTGTGTTCAAATTAAAGAGTACCCCCGACATAGTAAAACTACCAAGGCAATTTTTACCGAAAAACCTAGTATTCGAGAAAATTGGATTTTAACACTTTTTTTGAACGTATACCTATACGTTCGTATAAATTTCGCGGACTGGCGAATTTCTCGAATACTAGGCTTTCCGGTAAAAATTCCTTTGGGGGTTATACTATATCGATGGTGCTCTTTCTTTTGAACACAAACAAATTGATGAAAGCTGCACCAGAACAAAATGGTGGAGCTGCACCGAAAATAACTTGAAAGGGGGAGGTGCACCAGAAAATTAATTATGTTCAAAAGAAAGAGCACCATCGATATAGTATAACCCCAAAAGGAATTTTTACCGGAAAACCTAGTATTCGAGAAATTCGCCAGTCCGCAAATTTTATACCCACGTATAGGTATACGTTCAAAAAAAGTGTTAAAATCCAATTTTCTCGAATACTAGGTTTTTCGGTAAAACTTCCCTCGGTGGTTTTACTATGTAGGGGGCACTCATTAATTTGAAAACAACTTATTTTTTGGTGCCACTCCCCCTTTAATGGAAATTCAGACAAATTGGAGTCTTTTTTACTCAAAAGAACGGCTGAAGATTTTCAAAAACAATATTCCTAGTATAATTGGAGCTGTAAAATCCGATTCTACTATAGATAATATGAGGAAATTTCATCGAACACAAAAAAAAATGGAAGTTTCAATGGAGCGTATGTTACCGATTACGTTCTGGCTTATACCTGCTTCTGGTTCATCTCACTTCATAAAAGTATCATCAGGTGAACCGTAGTTTCAGAATCAGACTTGGTCTTCATACTTTGGTCAAAAAATAGAACATATCAAAACTGACTTCCACTTAATTGGTCTGTGAAAATTATTTTTCAGAATTTCTATGGTAAGAACCATAAAACCTTGATGAGATCGGGTCGGATAGAAACATACCTAAAAATTGAAATATTTCCCATTGCCAATTTTTGAGAATTTTCAGAAACTATCAGACGTTTTTGTGGATTAGAAGTTTGAGAGAACTTTCAAGTTTTCAGATTAGTTTCAGAAAAGTTGAACTTACCATAATCTCCTTCTGAGGTTTTGCACATTTCGAATGTCCTCGATTCACTTGTTCCCGACAATTTTCAGAAATCGAAAAAACTTGAGAAAAAAGGAAAAAACAACCAAAAATATAATAATTCATAGTCGATTATAAATACTCGACAATGTTTGTTGGCGGTCATTTCAGATCTAACCTATAGATAAACAACACAAAACTATTTTGTGTCTTGTATTGTTCATAACCGACGGTTGTGCTTTTGGCCCTTCAATTAAGGAACCTAACCGCGCTAGCTCGATTTATATGTCACCTTAAGCCTAAGTTAGAACCTGAGGGTTTAAAAAAAAAACTGCGAATCATTTTGTTGAATATAAATTTCTTACTATTTTTTTTTCACTCGACCTCCATTTTAAAATTTTCAGCCCTTGATTTTGTGCTTACTGTTTGGAACGGCCTCCTTCGGGCTTTTGAGCTTTTGAAGGAAGCCCGAACTAGGCCCGAACGAGCCCGAAGAAAGCACAACCTGTTTATAACATTAATCTAAAACTTCATTATAAGTACACATGAAAGACCACCAATATGGCATACATGATTATAACATACAAAAATCAATAAACTCCAATAAATTATAAATATCATTAACCCGGTAAAGTAGTGTGCTTGGAAACATGGTTTCGGATCCAAAATGGGTCTCGAAACGAATAATACAAAAAAAGTACTGTCTATTTTCCGGTATTTGTTACATAATGAATCGATTCAAACCAACGATTTGGCTGGAATGTATTCCAGAATCCAGCATTTCCTGATGTCAAATCTTCGATATCATTGGGTTTCTGATGCGATAATTCTGGCCCGACCTGGGGTACTGTAACTGGTTGTGGTTTGAACGTATGTTTTATTGGAGCATCTGTAGTCTTTTGTTGTTGAGTTTTATGGACTCGAGCTTTTCTGAAAAGGAAACAATGTAAATGGTGTTGAAGGGGTGGATTCATACGTCACAATGACATCTTCTTCTGGAACTGTTGTTGTTGTTGTTGTTGTTGTGGTTGGAGCTGGAGTTGTTGTTTCATGAATTTCTTCTTGCTCTTCTTTCGGAGTTTCTTCTTCTTCAACTTCAGAAACCTCAGTGAAAGCCTCAAATGAGGAACATTGAATTAATAGCTAGGAAACTTCAATATAATCTTGGAGGATAGAGGGTCCCTTCAAAAGTATTGAGTTGATTATAAAAATTCTGATATGAGCTTAAGTTGAAAATTTGAACTTCAAAGAAAAATTAAAAGCTAGAAATAGTAGTTTAAAGAAACTTCTTGTGTCTAGTTCTGAGGAGGGTTTGAATCTGAAAAATATGGCTCCGAGTCGAGGATTCTTCTCTAACTGTAGGAGTCCATCTTTTTGAATTTGATTGAATCAGTCCGATTAGCAGTTTTTGTATGGAACGAACCGGAAAACGAATTTTTTCAAACTTCTCATATTCAGAGCTTCACTTCTGTGAAACTCTTCAAAATGGAATAATAACCAGCTTTGGTTTTAATTTTTAAAAAATTTTCAAGGTTTACAGTTCGAATTTAATTTGCATAAGATATGTATGTATGACCCGTTTTAATATCATTCGATTTGCTTTTTAAAAAAATCAACATTTGATGGCTGCCATCGGGTTACTGTAGTTTCAGTTTCCCCCGTCTGAAATATTTTGAAATGAATTTCTAAAGCTTGTCACTAACGAATGGGAATCGATTCTGACATTGATAATCGGCTTACGTAAGAAAAGCATGATTATGATTAGAACGCGTATTACCTCTTCTTCAATCGATGTATTAACATGTGTCGACGTATCAGCTACATGTTCCTCAATTTCTGCACCTTCTTCAGTTACTGGTTTGATTGTTGTCGACATTAATCTCTGCCAAAATGGAATGTATTTTGGTGTCGGCTTTGCTTTGTTACCAACTGTGAATCTGAAAACGATCAATCAAAAGTTCATTTCTGTGGGAAAAAAGGAAAGGTGATAAAACAAACAATTTGTTCGTGATATACTCGAAAAAGAAAAAGGATCAAGTGTTTCTAGAAACTCACTTATCCCAAATGTTCGCTTTTGTTGTTGTTGTTTCAACTGGTTTTGGTTTTGGTGTTGTCACTGTGGCCTTTTGATTTTTCTGGAAAAAATGTTCTGATGAGGCGAGTATGAAACTGATCGAAAACGGTGCATACTCGAGACAACAAAGCCCAAATAACCTAAGATTTTGGATAGTGGTGTTTTTCTTGATTCGAAAAATACCACGGGCCTGAAAATAGGGCTTAGGTTCAAAGTTTTTGTGAAAGTTAGAAATTTTGGAGCTTTAAAGCTATACGTGGAATGTTTCCAATTTTCTTTTTTCAAATGAAATTTTCTCAAAAACTAGACGTTTCGGTAAAAATCTTTAGGGTTTTGTCAAAAAAAATTTGCTCTTTCATTTAAGAGCAACTTGCCAACTCTCTTCACCCCATCTCTAAATATGATTTTTTTGTTGAAAACTAGATGTTTCTGAATTGATATTTTGAGTGTTGACCTGTTGCTTGGACCCATCTGAGTTCAACTTCAGAATCCGTTTCAGATTTCTATCAAGACTGAAATTGGACTAAAGTTTTTATAACATACTTATGATCACCCATGAATGTAATCAGGTTCTTTTTTTTTGGCTTTTCCTGAATGACCGAACTCAACCTATGAAACTAGGACTTCTTCTATAAAAATTGAGGTTTAATGGGATTCTCAAATGATTCAAGGGAACATCAAGAGGCCTGTTGGTCAGGAGCCAATCTCTCGAATTCAGTCTAACTTGGCAGACTTCTTAGACATTCAGGGAGTATAGTTTTTGTGTGACCTATTTTCTCAATTTTTTCCAGCTATTCGTAAGTTTAAGAAATAAAACTGTTCAAATAAAAAAATAAAACTCATAAACTGAACTCTTTCACCTAACCAAAAAGTTTAATAAAAACCTTGTTAATAATCCGTTGTTTAGCAGTTGTACTTGTCGAGATGATCTCTTCCTCCTCCCCAAAATCATCCGGAATCTCTGGTTCTGGCTCACTTGTCGTTGTTGTTGTGCTAATCTTGGTTTTCAGCTTCATCAAAGCCAATGGATTTCCACTTGAAGATGGTTTGCGAGTCAACAACTTATTCAAACGATTTGCCTTCAAAATACATACATGCATAGTATACACTTAACCATGCCTAAAATAATATTCTCTATAACTTACTTTAGTTGTCTTCTCAACGATTTCATCATCATCGATGATTGTTGAATTGAGAATTCCTGATTGAGTATTACAAATTGTTGTAGCATAACACCGTGAAATCATCTAAACTCGATACAAATTTCAATTTCCAGCCATATTGATTGGACTAACCTGATGAATATAAGCCTTTGCTTTATAGCCGTCTTTTCGGTATTTCGCCAAGAAAGTATCGAATGTTCCAGATTGTTTACAATAGGTTGCATCAGAGGTATCTTGACATTTGAATGACAACTTCTCACCTCTTTCATGACAATAATTGAAACACATAACACCGAAACCGAGTTGTTGACATGCTCCGTGACGAGCTTTGTAGATTGAGGCACATGTCTTTTTGTACTGGAAACATGGTTTATGGATTTTGAACAATTGGGCATGAATTGAAGGACTTTTGAAGGAGACCTACGTCAACCGATATATTTTTTTGATGCTGAAGGAAGGGTATCCAGTATCTAATTTTTCTTAGTTTCCAGCTCCCAACACTAAATTCAACATAAGAAGCGGGATTTGATTATCAACCAAAACTCTATAAGATGGTATTAGTGACTCTCTTTTTAGATGAAGTGATTCAAGTGGGAAACTTCAAAGTTTGATGATTGGTTTATATCTATTTGGAATTGTCTAAATCAGACAAAATTCTAATTGGTAAGCGTGCTCTACCGATAATCTCAAATTTCATCTGACACCGATTAAACTTTGGCTTAAAAATTTAGAAAATTATTGATTTTGATCACCATTTGAATACGAAGATCTAAATATCAAAATTAGTTCCAATTTTTCATTTTGAGAAGTGTCGGATGAAAACTTTAGATATTTCTTCATGTTAATTAGGATATTTCCATTATTTAAACGATATATCTCACATATTTAGGTTCTTAGGGATTAGAAAATTATTTTTATCAAGAAAGCTTTGTAAACCCCATCTGAAGCATGAAAACATATGAGCAATATTCTTACTTTGATCTCTTTTCATGTAAAAATAATGAAATTTCTTTTTTTTTTAAAGTTCTTTTATTCAAAACTTTAAAGATGGTCACTTTTGCCCCATTTTTCAACGGTTTAATAATCGGTCACCAATTTTCTAATACCATGTCCCCAAATAAATTCTCACCTGGAAATTGGAACCAACTGGATCCTTCGAGCCGGTCTTTGGCAAAATCCATGTTTTGTCAAGTGATCTAATCAATCGATTCAACTTCTCCACATCAATCGTTTCACTCTTTCCAGGACTCGACTAAAAATACAAAAAATCACATTCTCAAATAATCATTTTCATACATGCAAAAAATATTATATTCCCTTCACCAAGTTATAAACCAAGAAATATATCGTACTCTGTCAAGGTGTACTGTAGTTATTGTTATTGTCATTGTGCTCAGTTATGTTGAAAAATTAGTATGTATTATTATTGAAAATAACTAAAAACATTGATCTATACTTATCCTTGTCGAGTTTTATGAAATAAAAATAATCTTAAAATATATTTGAATTGATTTGAAAAATTTCAAGGAAGATCAAAAAGAAGCGGTTACCGTAGTTGCTTGTTCGGCATTCAAACGCACGTTCGATCGTTGCGGGACCCGAAGTGGAGCATTTGCAGCACTTTGACGTGATTTTGTCTGTTCAATTGCTTTATTAACAGCGGCTTGGCGAGAGGAACTGGCTGGAAAATCATGTTTTTTCATTACAAATCCGAAACTCTCGAATTCTTTTGTTTTTCGCGCGTTTCAATTTCTCACACTTTTCAAAGAAAAGCAATTGAACAAATACTTTGGACAAAAAAACTTCTATTTTTTGAGTAAACATAAATGACCAATGATATGTATATACCTATATTTTCAGGTCCTAGCTACATTTTTGAGTTGCGCAATATGAGACTCTTTTTTCGTTCTGCGCAGGTAAACATCTTGTACGCAGACAAACAATGCAAAAATTAATAAGAAGACACACGATTTTTGCATGTTTCTTTTTTCTTCGAATTTCAAAACAAATACAAAATATGCCGAGAAAAATGTGTATGAAACTCATTTTTGTGTTTGAGGAATTTTTCGGGAAATAAGTTCAGTTCTAAATGGAGCACAAGATGGGCTCAAAAACTGAAAGGGAAAGAAGAATCATGATTAGGAAAAAAGCAAAAACATTTTTTTCTAATGTAAATTTAGACTTTCAGCTCAAAAATTTCTGAAACTGTTTGAGAAGCTGTTTGCTGGAAATTTCGGATTCTCAGAAAACTGAACGGACCCTAAAGTTCAAAAATGTAAGCGTAGTTCTCGGCTAAAGCTGACCAGGTTTGATGACACTAGACCCAGGTCTTTGATTTCTAAATCAGGTCAAATTCGAAGCCTTTGTTGTGTAAAAGAGGTTTTTAAGTTATTATGAAAATTATTCTTAAAAAATCGCAGTTGGGCCCAAACCATGAGAAGTTCAACAATCAGAACGGTTCCTTTTTTCAGATAGCTTATCTCTATAGTTTCGGGCCCAGTTTTCACAAATTAGGCTGGCCCGTTTCAAGTTTTACTATGTATATAACATTAGTTCTAATTTCCCTAATTCAACAAAGAAAAAAACGTTGAATTACTGTAGTTTTGACCACTACACAAACTACAGTACTTAAACACTGTTTTTCGAATATTTTTTGCTGAAATTATTTACAATTGATTATCGAAAATCCAGAAAAAAAGTGAAAAACAGTTTTAAAAAAGTAAACGAACCTGAGGCAGCCGAACAATGACAAAAATCTCCAACAAAAACGGCGAGCAGCAAAATGAGCCAAGGAACCGTCTCCATAATTTACCAACTCGAAAAACAAAAACAACAAGACTACAAGATTTGAACTAGAGCCGAAGAATTGCTTCCGACAAAAACAGTGAGGCAAAGGAAAATGGGCGGAGTCTCTGTTGTCTGCAAAACACACCTTTGAGCAATAGTCGGAGAGTCTCTACTGATGGTAAGAAAAAGAAAAAGAAGAAGGAAAAGATGAGAGGGTCACGAAAATGCTCTCTTATTATGGAAGGGAGAGGCAGCAGCACACTGTATGTTCATATTCGTATTATTAATATTGTTGATGTTGTTTTATTATTTTGAAATATGAAATATGGGCGGAGCAAATGGGATTTGAGAAAATAGGTGGGAGATATGATAAGACAAAATAAACAAAATGAAAAATAAGCTTGGATACTGTATATACATATGTAGTTCGAAAAATTGAATTGAAAACGAGGGTTAAAAAATAATTTGTCTGAACATAAAAGGTTCTTGGAACACACAATAATTCAGGGAACTGAAGTAAATAGACCAATAAAATTTTTCGAAATTCAGCCGAATTCAGGAGAATTTTAAAAACAGGGCGGGACAAATGATATTGACGATGCTAGCTTGATTGAGGAGGTCTGTTTTTACCTTATATTGCAATAACAAAAACCGAAAAATTTCCAAATTATCACTATGAATTGGAAAAAGAGACAACTTTTGTCAAATTTCTAGAATTGGACCCATGAAACCTGATTTTTCGAGTGATTACCTTGGATATTAGTTTTGAGCCTAACTTCAGTTTTTTTCAGTCTCTGATTTTGAGAAACTTCGTATTTGTAAATATTCGCACTATATCAGAAAAATGATAGACTTTCTTTGGACCAAAATTGAGACATAGACTCAAAGCAAATTAACTTGGATTCACTTGAATTTGAAATATAAGTAAGACTAAGTAAACAAGAAAACATTTGGATCTAAATCTTCAAACTAACTAAACATTTTTTTAGAACCGAGATAAATCATAGACTTTTGTCCCAGGCTGGAACCAGAACTGTCACCAAACCAGAATTCTATTTTTATTCAGTTTTGACTCTGATTTAAACCCTATTCATATAACTGAAAAATTATTCTTTAATCCAAAAAAAATTTTAGTACAACTATACTCATAATTTTGATCGAAATCAGAACGAATTTGTATTCCAAGGTTTAACCAGAACTGAGATCAAATTAGATTTACGTTCATGACAAAAATCAAATTTTGACACAGTTACTTGAAAAAAAAACCTATTTTTGAATCCGATTTAATTGATTTGGTTCCAGAAACTCTTTGTGGACTACAATTTTTGAATCAAATTCATGACTAACAAATAAATCATAGTTGTTTTACTATGCCATACAGACTCATCAAAACACTGGGTTATTAACTTCGAGCCTGATTCAACGACCATTGAGATACTTTTTTTGAGTTTACAAAAAACAAAAAATCAAGTAGGGTAATTCTAAATGAATGAAAAATCTAAATTATCAACAAAAAAATACAAAAACTAAAAAACTTCCTCTTTTATTCTTTTTTTTTCAAAAAAACTCGAAAATGATATGCGACTTTCGATAAGAACAATGAGCTCTTTGTGCGCGCCTTTGTGGAATGTGCTTGACTTTTGATTCATGAGAAAAGCTCCGCCTTCAAATGTATCATAGTCGGAAATTAGGCGGAGTTTATTCTTATTCAAACAATAACTATGTATCAATGAACCTCGAACATCTTTGGATCCCACAGAAATATTCAACATGAATCTGGCTACATCTTCACTTCTTTTTTTACAACTTGAAACCTTTTCCAAAATCCGGTCCGGCATCATCTTTTCAAATAAAAATCAAGATTTGGCTAAATGAAAGAAAGATCTGAAATGAAGATAACGTTCATTTTCCCAAAAAATCCATTTCTTCCTCGAAAATGTCTATAGAAGGTCAAAATGACGCAAAATTCAAGTATTTTGGTATCATTTTACTAACTTTACAACAAGCTTCAATGCCATTAATGGCCAGATATTCTCGAGCTCGACAAAATGATAAAGTATTCTTGACAACTGTTAATGTATTTTCAATGGAGATTATCAAGGTTACTGTATGTAGTGCTATTCTGATTTGGTCAAATCGTAGTGTTTTGAGGTGAGATTATGATTAGAATCCGGGAATCTTCGAAGGAAAGTATGTTATCTGATAGATCTTGAAACGCTAGAAATCATAAAATCGAACCCAAAAAAATCGGGACATCAAACAGAAAGTCAACTGAATTTTGAATTCTACCATGCTTTTTCATTTTGGCCTTATTCAGAATACAGAACATGAAGTTGAAAACTTTGAAAAGTTTGTTTCGAAATGTAGTTCAGGAAAGTCCAGTTTCATTTCAGCACCTACAGTATCATGCCAATTTCTAACAGATTTGGCCCGATTAGTAATAAGAAGCCATGTTGTTTTGAGTCCACAAACACTGTTTTTTGGACTCTTGAGGTATACTGGACCCTATTAAAAAGGTCCGATTTGGTTATCAGCTGTTTAGGGAAATTATGTGACCCTTTTAGAGACAGCGTAATATGCACCAGAGACATGAAACAAAACTCCAAAATTTTGCACAAATTTGTTGATTTTTTTCTGATTCAAAAATAACATGAAATCACCTACATAAATACAGTGTTTCCTTGAAAAAATCAAAAAGATTCAGATATTTGAAAGACTTGAAATCAGCAATATTTGATAATCAATTGGAAACTATCAAAATCTGTGTTCCCGCTCTCATCTATACCCTTCAAAACAATCTATACTACATTGCTTTGAGCCATTTGGAAGCCACTACTTTTTGCGTAAGTTTATAAAAGAACAAAAAACATGTTTGTTTTGTATGTCCAACTTAAGAGCCGTCTTGTTTTTGTTGTTAGACTTTTTATCAATCTCGAGAATCCTAAAATAGTCAATTTCATTCTCATCATCGTTATCGTTATCATCAAAAAAGTCAAGTGTCTAGCATTTATGTTGACATGAAAAACAAATAAAAGTTGAATATCTACGACGACGAAACTGACGAAAAACTCCAAGAAAAATAGGTGGATTTTCAGATATCATATCAAATGAAAATATTCACAACTGCCATTTTTATGTACTTTTTTTTGGGCAAAAAGCTGTCACAAAAACAATGGATGGCATTGATACTATTGGTTCTAGGTATGATTTCTGAGCTGAGATCGTAAATAAAATTGATGTTCAGGTGTGGCTGATATCCAATACATTTATTCTCCCCCTCCATCTACATCCGATATCATTCAAGAACCAATGTATGGATTTGTCGCTGTTATTACAATGTGTTTCACTTCTGCATTCGCTGGGGTTTATCTTGAAAAAGTGCTGAAATCGAGTAACGCTTCAATTTGGATGCAAAATATTCGATTATCTTTGATTGGAATTCCAATTTCAGCATTTTCTATGTGGTATTATGATTATGACACAATTCAAGAAGGTTCGTATATTAAATGGACCAAAACTCTGGATTATCTAATAGTCGAAAAAAAGATCACCAATTTTTTTCAATCTGAAAACTGTATTTTTCAAATTTCTGACTTTTTGTAATGCTGGAAAATTGTGGGTTAACTCCGGCTGATAGTAGCCTGTGTGGAACCCTGAAAAAACGGGGTCCAGATCCGATCGCACTTTGTCTCAAATCGAATCCTGTGAAATATGAACCTAAATGTAGTTTTTGAAACGAATCCGAACATTCAGCAAATAAGAGAAGAATAAGAGAAGGCCAAACATTTTCTTGAAATATTTTGAATTAAACTTCAAAACGTTTTATGTATTAAACATCAAATATTTTTTTCAAAAAGTTCGTTTCTTGTGATACGATTCAGGCATACTTCGAATCGGACACTTCTTTATGTGAAATTCAAATCTGATCCAGGGACCGGACCTTTGGCTGTTCAGGCACGTTTCCAGTTGAAATTTTGTCTGGGCCTGTTTGGAGAGCTAGATTTTTCAAGTACCGTTTCAATCAAACCAGGAGCCGATTCATGCTAATTGTTATAGCTATGAAAAAGTTGGCTCAACATTGCAAAAAAAAATCTGGTCCTTTTTTAAATTCAATGTTTTTTCTAACTAGGTGACGTATAGATTGAAATTCTCAGTTTTTACTTAGGACTTGATTCAATGACCTACCCATTTTCTTATTCAAAACTACAGTAATCATTTCACTCATTGTCCAAAACACAAACAAAGTTCACCTCCTTGAATATTTATTTGTATTCTTTCTTTTTTTTTGATTTCAAACAAAAAAGGGTAAATGAACGGCGGCCTTCGGGGGCAATCATAAAAAAGCCGCGCAGGAACCGGATGAAAACGATATTTTTAAATAAGTGTGAAGAATTGTTTGTATGAGCCGCTCTCCCTTCTCTTTTGTGCTTATGACTCCGGTTCAATTTCCTTTGTTGTCTTCGATAAATTTGCCGTTTGCATATGAAGGTCAACATTGATTGTTTGGCGCGCGCGAGAGAAAAATAAGATTCTTTCGAGATATTCAGGGACAATTTCAAAGTTTTTCAGATGGTTTTCTTCGTGGTTGGGACCTTATTGTGGTTTGTATGACATTGACAAATTCAATTGGCGGAATTTTAATATCAGTTGTCATCAAATACGCTGACAATATTTTGAAGGCCTATGCTCAGGTATTCCCTTTTTTCAAGAACCCATCTACATTGTTTCATTTTAGAGTATGGCAATAATCGGTGCCGCTGTTGGATCTTGGCTTCTTTTTGATTTCACTCCAGGCGGTTTCTTCCTTCTTGGAACTTTTATGGTTATTTGCTCCATTATTATCTACACAGCATTCCCTTATCGTGAACCTGATTCTAAAATTGTGTCATATTTGAAAGAACATCATTCCAATTCCCGATCCTCACTTCTGATGATTCGCCCGAAAGTTATGGGTTGATATAAATTATTTCGAAAACAAATTAAATTAAAAAAATAAATATATTTTGAAAGCGCGCGTGATTATTTTAAAGGCACACGTGTTTGTGTGCAATGGTCTCGCCACATTTTTTAGGCTGGCAGGCGTTTTAGGCCATTCAGGCATGCACTTTATTTTTGTGGTTTTTTGTTTTGTTTTCTTTCAGGCTGAAAGTTTCAGCCGTGTAAGGTTTTCTTCGAAAGTAAGAGATTGGCAGTATAATAAAATAATTAGTAAATACTGGTTAAATTTCCCGTCCCTATCTCCATTTAAACCTGAACAAATAAAAACTCCAACAATTTTTTTTGTTATCTATCATTTTGATATTTACTCCCGTTGAACACAACAAAGAACAATGCAGCATAGGCCTTTCTCTTGCCATGCCTGACATGCCTCACTCTCTTCATGTTGTACACTGTCTCGTTCAAGCATTGCTATTTCGTCATCTGACGAAAACATAAAGTATAAAAGTCAGGCCTTAAAAAAAGAAAACCGACTTCTAATTGAAATTCAAATTTTTTAACTTTGTAAAATTCAAATTATCGAAAATTTCTAATTAAACATGACCTATTTTCGAGTTTTATTGTTGCTCACATCATTTTCTGTTAACACAATTCAAAGGTTGTTTTCATAAGTGTAAGAATTAAACTTCAAACTTTTTTCAAAAAATCAAATGGATTCTAGTGCTCCACCTAAAATTCACCATAATTAGTACAAAAATCTTGTTCAGGAACAATTTCCTACTAAGTTTGAAAAGTACTATGTTCCAGAAGCTAGGACTCCTTTCATTTCGTTTTCCGTGTCCACAATTCTTCCCGACACCTATTTGTAGCTTCGAACAACATTTTGATTGTGAAAAATTTCTATCTCTTTTGACCTTGTGTTCATTAATAATACAACAACAGCAGAAAAAATAAAACATAGGCCCGTCTGCTGACATGCCTAACTTGTCTGACACTCTCGTTTTTTCCCACACTCTCTTCCAAGGCCTCTCGATTTCGTCATCTCACGAAAAAAGGCGTATAAAAGGTATCGTTCAGGTGTGTCAAAGTGCATAATTGTTGAACCATTCAAAATGGCGAATATTCCTGAGCTTCCAATCGAATTGTGGCATAAGATTTGCGGCGATTTGACGGATTCTCCAAACTCTCTATGCTTACTCTCTCAAACTAACTGCCAATTGCAACATCTTGCTGGAAATGTGGCTTCGAAATATGAGGTATGTTTTTGAGTTTTTATTGGGGTTACTATTATTTCTATTTTGGGTTTTTATTCACTACTTTTGAATATCAGCTCGTCTCACACACCATACTAACATTTACCAATTAATAAACGGATGTTAGTAGGCGTTGTGGGAAGGGCGGATTTCTCAAACTCTTTTTTTATTGGGGCTACATTTTCCTCGTATAATATCAAACTAACAAGGAATGATACCCGATGGCGGAGGGAATTTGTAAGTTTGTTTTTTGTTTCCGAGAAATCGGGGGTGGAAGACATTTTTTTGATGAAAAAGTACCCTATTTTCAAAAAATCATAACGCAGCTCAAAATTATCGAATCAGTATGATTAAAAAAACATTTTACAGCAAAATTGCTCTATTTTAAGATAAATTTTATCGCGTATTCTAAAACCTAATTTAACTTAGTGAAAACACAAAAACGTTGAAATTTTTATAGAGGTTCACTATGATCCACTGGATTAAATTCGATGTGGCATAGCCTATGTTTTTCTACGTCAAAAATAACGTATATACACATTTTAAAATATAGGGCTAGCCATTGATTTACAAAAGTTATAGGTCCTTTTCTCTGTTTTTGCATAAAAAAATTGAAGAAAATTTTGTTAAATCGAGATTTTCACAGCGGTAATTTTGTTTCTGATCATATTTTCGATAAAAATTATACAAAATGGTGTTTTTCAATAGTTTTTTGATAAAATGCAAATTTTGAAGCACTCATTTAGAATGAAATAGGATGAGAACTTCAATAGGATGAGAACTTCAATTTTAATCATACTGATTCGATAATTTTGAGCTGCGATATGATTTTTTGAAAACAGGGTACTTTTTCACCAAAAAAATGTCTTCCACCCCCGATTTCTCGGAAACAAAAAACAAACTTGCAAATTCCCTCCGTGGTTTTTCCTAGGTACTACAATTTCCGCATAGTATCAAAAATTTTCAGGTGGGGTCATCGGGTATCATTCCTTGTAAATGTACATGTTTTTAGGCTCATCTTCATGTCACATTCCCATCAGAAGGCTGTGTTCATGAGCAAGAAACTTCGAAGCAAAAAGTGGAATTCGAAATGATTCTCAATCGCAAATCAAAATTCCGCAATTCTGGAAAACTTCATTGTCATTCGACATTCTTTGCCAAACTTGACAAAATTGATGATGCATTTGAGGATATGTTCAAGGTTTTCGCGGAGGAATTGATCACTTTGAGATTCAATAATGCGCCACAAGAGTGAGTTTTAGACTTAAAATTGGAAATAAAAACACTGACACGAAAAAAAAGTTTTTAAAAAAGAACAACTTTTTTTCTCAGCGTTTTGATATTGAATTTAGAAAATTCAATATTGTAGAGACTATATTTTCAGTTTTACCTAAATATAATATTATCTGAATGTTCAACAAAAAACTCTTATTTTTCAGCGCATGTTTCTTATCGAACTTCAACAAATTCAATTTTCCAAAAATTGACAACATCTGCTTCAATGGCACGGTTCCAATTGGAAATGGAGTTTACGAGCTGTTCCAATGTTGCCCGAATCTCGAACGGCTTGTCGTGAGCAATCCTCAAGAAACGGCAGATTTCTCAAAGTTCTGGCCAAGTTTGAAAAATTCGAAAAAGTTGGAGGTTTTGGATTTGATGGTGAGTAAAAGTGAAAAATAACAACCCAAAATAATTTTAACTATTTTTGGGACATCGAGCATTTCCACCACTCTTCTCTTGCCGAGTTCAAACTTCCACAAAACTGTCGTCAACTGTTCTTTTGCCCAAAAGTCGACAAACCATGCCAAGATGGTGACAATTTGGCGAATTTAATATATTCAACAAATTGGAAACGTGTCTATGTAAGTTGACATTTGGTGGAAACTGAAAATAATTGATTGTTGATTTTCAGATTCACTCCGCTGAAGTGTTGGATTCTCTGAATTCGAAGCTTCACAAAAATGTCAAAAGTGTCGAGGAATTCTGCTTTTCGTCGAAAACTTTCGCCATCAATTATGCGCTCAAGTTCCTCAAAAAATGCGAAAGCTTGAAATCATTCAATTGGTAAGTGAATTTTTATTCCGGAAACTGGAACGGTTGCATAATCGAAAAAAAATACAGCAAACACGAATGAATATAATAATAGTTACAATGTAATTATTATTTAGGTACGGTCTTCATTCTTGCATTGCTCCAATCGTCATTTCCCGCCTCTTGAATTCTCTTCCAAAAAACATCATTTTCGGAGGATGTGTTGCTTGCAAAGACAACAATTTGGTCGGCGAAGGAGGTTATCTCGAAGTCGCCAATCGATTGCCACAAACCATTGCCGTTCAAGTAACCCATTTGCTCCGTCGACCAGAATTCCGCCAAATCTACAGTAAACTGTTGGACGATGCGATTCTCTTCGAGACCTCCAATGCTACAGTAATGTACATTCAAAAGAAAGACGCTCATTGTGGTCCAAACTGCTTGGATATTCATCAAATTTCGAAAAATGCGGGGATTAATTTGTGACTTTGAAGTCAGGTCAGCTTATATTGTTCAAAAATTGTACTGTAATTTCATAATAAATGTAAATAATAATTATTCAATATTTTATTCAATAGTAAATATAACATCAATCAAGTGAAAGAATTTTGGGAGAGTTACTGTAATTGAGAAAGACTAGAAAATCATAAGATAATAGTTAGTTATATTATTTATTTAGTATAAATAGGTGGTTGTTTTGGGGGAGTACAAAATATACACAAAATGGAAAGAATTGGCAAAGAGAAGAGATTTAGAGATGAAAAATTGAAGAATTATCGGAAGCCTACATTACCACAAGTCGACATACAATCGGCCATTGATACGAAATTATTCAAATTTCCACCACAACCAGTATATTCGAAAGCGACACATTGGCTCTGTAACAAAACATGATAATTCAAAGGATCATACAGTACCCCATGTGGTCCCTTACCGTTTGTCGATTATAGGCATATCGGGTTTGTCGTCCACCACAAGCACCCCGATCGATAGATAACAAACATAATTGTTCTGGAAATCATTGAATTTTTGTTTTGGTTTTTAAAATGGAGATGAAGAGGAACTTATCACATAACACGTTCTCTAGTATACATCGATCGGCTCTGTTATATAAAAATGATATATTGTTGTAAACATGCAAGGATTAGTTCAAATCACCAAAAAATGGTCCCAAGACTAAGCGATAGTGAAGAAAGTAAATGGAGCAATTGAAGAATGGAGCATTCAATTTCTTACCTGATATGAGAGAAAAAAACCGGTGTAGCAAATCATAAAAAAGTTAGAAAAGCACTACAAAACAAAAGAAAATCGGGAGGATTAGTTGTATCCCTTGTCACAGCAAATTTCGGTGCATTTTTCAATTGAGTCGAAGTTGTTCAGATTTCCTTGACAGCCGCCAAACCTAGAAAAATCAGTAAATTAGTGTAGTTTTGATGTTTCTGGTGTCGGAAACAGGCTGGAAATCAGAAAATTTTAGAATCCGAGAAAATGTTTTAAATTTTTAAAATGGCCGATACATTTCCAAATCCAGTCCAATTGGTCTCAGAAGTAGTACCTCTTATTTTTCTCAAACTTACATGAACATTTTACAAGATCCTGTTGTTTTATCATATGCATATCGTTTGACACTTCTTCCCGTACATGGTCCTGGATCAGCTCTCAATAAGCATAAAGTAGCCGGATCCGGACAACAAACACTTTTTGATCCTCGTTTACTAACATGACAAACATGTTCTCTCGGACATCCTGTATCAATTCCACAGGTTGTCAAACGATGCTCCACCACATCCGGTTTACCATGTGGACAATAATCTCGATATCCGGGACAGGCTATCTCACATTCGGCTTTCGTTAAGAAGTTATTCTCATTTCCTCCGATGCCCGTGTAATTGAACCGAATACATTTATCATCAATTGTGTCATAGAAGTATCTTTCGAGATTCGAATCGCCGACACCCAGCATCAATTGTTGATCACAAGTTATACCCATTTTAGCGCAACAAACTGTCGATCGAATATCCGGTCCACGATGACAATAATGAGTTGGAGGACAGGCCGAATTGTGACATTGAGCAATTCGACCAGATATTGTTAAAGGTTGTTGACCACCGAAACATACATTGGACACTGAAAATGGGGAATTCTAGATTTGCAATGAAAACCTTGTTTGGATTGAGAAACCGGGCACAAAATTGGAGAATTCAAAATTAATTTAGGGATTTCTGTTTGGACTCTGATCTTTTTTGATTTTTTGGTGGGTTGGAGTAGCTACGATTTTGAACCCGCTTTCGTGGAATCGATTTGAAGAAAGTACCGTACTCCTATGAACTAAGAAATCAGTTCAAAGGGACGAAATGAAATTTCTATGGTAGAAAAATTAAAAATCCAACATTTCTTAAAATTCAGAAGTCATGGGAGAAAAACACATAAACTATTTTACTCTAAAAAACTTACATGGTTTGCAAGTTTCTTGGCAATTTTTCAATGTCAAAAAGTTGTTCTCATTTCCTTTCAATCCTCGATACTCAAATGGATAACAATCTCCTTCCACAGGATTATAATAGAATCGCGTCAAATTCAGATTCCCTTCGCCTTGTCGTACGAATGCTTCACATGCGTCTTCTGAAACCTCTCAAAAATAGTCTGATAGGCCCTTGGTTCTAAATTACTCACGATTGATTCTTGGACAGCAGAAACTTGAATTTGGATCCGATGGATCGCCAGTATGACAGAACTCCGATGAAGAACCACATGGGTTTTTCGAGAGAGGTCGACACTTTTTCGGAGACAAATCGAGATTTAGAATAGGTTCGCCGAGGCATGGATTTGTGAAAACTTGAAGAATATTTCAATTTGTTTAGTTTTGTTAACATTTTTGGTTGAATTAGTTAGTATTATTTGGGTAGAAGAACATGCAAAGATAGATATACCCAGAGCCGATCGAAGTACCATGAAGAAAATGAGTTATTGATTTTTCAAAAGCAATCTATATAGATATATAGATTGATAAAATACCTGGACACGTTCGTTCACAATCAGTTTGAGATTCGAAATTGTTTTGATTTCCTCGTTTTCCATTATATTGGAATGGTAAACATTGTCGATCATCTGGATTATAATAATATCTGGCTAGACCAGCATTTCCGGTTCCTGGAGCCAATGGAACTGAGCATGGATTGGTGGCACCAGGACAACAGACTGTTGTTTCAGGGGTGGCACCAATGTGACACCAGAAATTGACCGGACAAGAGTCTTTGTTGGTGATGGAGCAGAAGAGAACTTGACCAGCGGCGGTGGTGGCTGGTTGACCGATGCATGGATTGTCGAGAGGTTGGCAGGAGAGTTGGCAGGCACGCTGGAATGAGCAAATTCAACCTAATCCGATGAAAACTTCCGAACGGAGAGACCCCTAGATTTTAAAGTTGGTTTTTTCTCAGAAGAAAATACCGAATCGGCATGGCCTGGTGTGGATTAGGCGTTCAGATTTTTTGGGCTCAATTTTCAAACATTTTTTTGGTCAGAGTCTGGTATAGTCAGAATGATTGAGGTCCAGCTTTGAAGCTTATTTTCTTGAAAACAGAGAAGAATTCTGAGCCTGATTTGTCGGCCTCATTTCCCTGTTTGTTCGGGTCCAATTCTCACTTGCGGATGCCCCAGAAAAGCCCCCCCCTGACAATATACCAATGAGACAAAGTTGTTTTGATTTCCCTTCAATCCATTATAAGTAAATGGTCGACATGTCTTCGCATTTGAATCATAATAGAACCGTTCCAAATTAGCATTTCCTTCTCCAGTTGACATTGGAAGATTACAAACATTTGTCGATGCGCCAGGACAGCATACTGTAGTTGATAAATCATTTCCAATATGACACCAATGATTCAAAGGACATGTGTTGAAATTAGCAGAAGCCGAGCATGTTTGAGTTCGTCCATCGGCTCCAACAAATGGTTTTCCTTCGAAACATGGATTTGGACCACATTGATCTTCGCATGATTGTTGAGAAAGGAAGTTGTTTTGATTTCCTTGTAGTCCAGAATAAGTGAATTGTTGACAAGTGGCAGTTTGTTGATTATAATACCATCGATCGACAAATTGATTTCCGGTTCCTCGAGATAATGGAAGTGTACACGGGTCACCTTCTGATGGACAACATACTGATGTATCCTGAGTTGCTCCGATATGACAATATTGATTGGATCCACAAGTATTGGATGTTGAAGAGCATTGAGTGGCTGGCAGGGTGATTTGTTGATTGCAAGGGTTGGTGAAAACTAGAAAAAATTGAAGATTTTATTAGGGGAATTGAGATAAGGGTATAGAAAGATAGAGATAGAGGTTATGATTAGTAAGAAAACAAAAATACACGAAAATGTTAGATTGTTCTAAGCACAAACCGTCACAAGTAGCTGCACAATCGGCCTCGGTCAAGAAGTTATTTTGATTTCCCTTTCTTCCATCATAAGTGAACTCCTTACACTGCATATCAGTCTTATCATAGTACCATCTAGTAGCTGGTGGAGCAGCGGCACCCGTCACACCAACACTATAGTCTTCACCTTGGCAAGCACCCGGATTTGTTGGTGTACCGGGGCAACATTGATATTCATCGGGGACAAGACCGAGATGACACCAATGATCGGAACCGCAGGAGTTGGAGCCAAATGTACATGGGATGGGTTTGTTGGTGGAGGTGTCGAGAAGCGGGGAACCCGTTGGGCACACATTTACGTAGACTGAAGATTGGTTTGGGATAGGGAAATATTGGAACATGGGAATGGGGTTGGAAAAGCACATGCTAGATTTTTTCAAGTTGGTCCTTGACTCAGATAAGCCGGAATCTAAAACTATATTTCTCGTAATAATCCTAAACCTACAAAGTGTCCAGAGTCAGTCCAGAATTCAGAAAACACAAGATTCACAGATTGACCGGTACGGGATTTCACCAAAATTTGCTAATTCCAGAAATCTGTAGGTGAATAAAAATAGGCCTACAATTTAACGCCTGTTTGTAAGCCCGTTTTAAGAAAAATCTTATTTTATAATTTGGGTGAATATTAATACTCCTTGTCCAAATGATTACAATTTAAAGTTTGATATGCAGGGTTATGGGATACTATGTTTGATTGGTTCTAACCTCTTTTAAGTACCAAAAGTTTGTGATTTCTCAAAATTAATCTACTGGACTCTGCAATCTAGACTTCTGACTAAAGTTTTGTTCACTTGAAAAATGAGCCTCAGCTGCCTAGGTCTAACTAAAAACGCTTTCGTTTCATGGACTATAATTTGACACGTTTGACAGAATTATTAGTCATTCTCACTCTCAAATCAATCATGTTACCTGGACAAGATTGTTCACAATCACTCTGACTCAAAAAGTTATTCTCATTTCCCATTCGTCCTTCATAGTTGAATTGCACACATTGCGACGTCAATGCATCATACCACCAACGGGGCAAACTCGCTCCACCGCTACCAGTCACCAATGGTTGTTGACATACTTGTTGGGTGGGCACTAGAAAACGGGAAGGAATGGGATGGGGAATCGGGGAAATGGGAAAAAGAGAGGTACCTCGGCCTGGACAACAAACAGTGGTATCCGCATTGGCACCATGATGACACCAATAAGTCGAACTACAAGTATTGGAAGTGGTCGAGCATTGAAGTGGACGATTATTGGAGCCCATCTGTGGGTCACCAAGAGCACAAGGATTGTCGAGTTCTGAACAGAATAGGGGAATGGGTACTTCACATAAAGGGAGCATTCTGGGAAGGGAATAATTTTGGGGAACAGGGGAAATATCGTGGGGAATGAGACATAATACTCACCATAACAAGTACGATCACAATCTTGTTTGGTCAAGAAGTTGTTCTGTGTTCCTTTAAGACCACAATAGCTGAAAAACGTCTACTTTAGACACCTCGAATCTTTTTGAAATGAATTCTTACTTGAATGGGAGACAACATTGTGATTGTTGATTCCAATACCATCTGGATAATTGAGCTCCTCCAGTTCCTCCGTCCATTGGTTGACCACATGGATCTCCTCCTAAACATGAATAAGGTTAGTACTTCTATCAATATCCTCAAGTTTTCTTTAAAAAATCTGAAAATCTGTTTTAGTATCAAAATCGAAATGTTAGTCTGTGTTTCTCTACCCAATGCTTTGCAACAATAATTGGCTTCGGTTCCAATGTGACAATAGTGTCCAGCTGGGCAGAACTGAAAAAAAGAATACTCCTGATTTATCCAGGATATTTTTAGGGTACCTGTTGAGGACTGCATTGCATATATTTATGATCAGTTCCAACAAATGGTTCACCAATTTTACATGGATTCTGGAAGACGGGACACTTCTTCTCGCAGGATTCGCGATTCAGGAAATTGTTGGCGTTTCCTTTCATTCCACGATATTCAAAAGGAACACATTTTCTGGTGGTGGAATCGAAGGCCCAACGAGTTGCATGGAAGTCACCGGATCCTGGATTGCGAGGAGGAGCGGTACATGGATCATCGACGGCTGAAAATATATGATATAAGGTTGATCAACGGGCCCTACGGACCTCGTATTGGACTGGGTCGTTGAAAATTGGACCTGAAGTCTATTCAGGTATCTTCAAGAATAATGTGATCAATTTTAAAAACTTCTATCCTGACCCGATATCTTTATTACATAACCAATTTAGAAGGACCCCAACTATGATTTTGAATACGACATCCTCAACTTGACCAATTCCTTGCCCGATAGTTCAGATCCGGTCAGACTTAGGACTCGATTAAACCGGTTCCCTGAATCGGACAATAATTTAAATGACTACTCTCGAAATTTCAGGAACGATCCGATTTTTAAAAGTATTGTCTGTTTCACTGTTAATATTACTCTTTTTTATGATAAAAACTCTTCCATGTTTAATATGCTGATTTTGAAATAATACTAAATTTCATAAAATGCTCGAATTTTTACAAAAAGATGTTGACAGTACTTTTTCTATAATAAAACAAAAACATTGAAAAAAAAAATAATTTTTTAACGTGTTCCGTAATTGCCAACTAATAAAAAGCATTTTATTGTTCAAAATCATCATTATTATTTTTGTCAATTCTTTCTAATGTATTTCGTATTGTTCTTTTCATATTTTCTATTTGTAACCTCTTTTCAATTCTTTGGCGAAGAAACTTGGGATAAAGAATATCGAGAACTATGTGATTCTCAAAATGTCGAATCAAAGAACAACTTGTATTGTCTGGATAAATTATTGTTGCCAAGCTTTGAAACTGTCAAAATCGAAATATTGAATTGGGAACCTGCTTTGGTGAAATATCATGAGATTTTGACAGATGGTCAGGTTGAGCGGATGATTGATTTGATTCGAACAAAAGTCTTGGAACCGCAGGTAATATCAGAGAAAATTGATATTTTGAAATTATTGATTTTCAGACAGTTGATCTTGAAAACAGGCCAGTACATCCAAGCAGACAGGCAAATGGATCATATTTTTGGCAAGATGAAATTCCAGAAATTATAAGTATATTAGAACCAAAACTACCTCATCTAAACTTCACTGCTTCCGAATCACTTCAGGTCTCAAATAATCCAAGTTCATCATCTACTTATGTTTTTTCAGACCCTTTCATATTTACCCGGTGGACATTATACACCTCATTTTGACTATCTTGATGATCCAACTGATTGGTGGATGATAAATTATCGAAATCGTTTGGCAACTCTCATTTTGGTATTTCAAAAAGCCGAAAATGGTGGGGGTACTGTATTTCCGTCACTTGGAATAACTGTGAGAGCTAAGGCTGGTGACGCATTTTTCTGGTATAATATGAAACCGGATGAATCGAGAGTGAGTTTTTCTTCAGATATTCTTAGAAAGTTTGCTTCTAAAGTGATCCCAAGAATCAAAACAGTAAGAGTTTTGTAACCTGAATCCAAAAATGGTATTCCAGTTCACATAACAATTTCCATATTTAAATTTAGGAAAATCCTGAAGTGAACCTGGTCTGATAAAAAATACCATAAATGAATGTCCCTGAAACAGACCTAATAAAAAAAACCATTTGGCCTTATTTTTTGGACTTCTGGCCATGAATAGAACCCGCTATGTTGCGTTTTAGTCCGATTTTTGGGTAAAATTCAGGAAATTCTGGCTCATATTATTCCTCTCACAGATTTTTTTCGGGCCAGCTGATTCAGAAAAAAAAAACTGAAAACATGGAATCAAGCTCAGCCTTTAGATTCATGGATGTTTAGGCTTGTTTTAGAAGCTTCAGTTTTAAGCCCTAGTTTATTGAGTTTTTTCTAAACTGATACCGAATAATTATTTTTAGGATGATTTGTTGCTTCATGGTGGATGTCCAGTTTACTCGGGAGAAAAAATTATTGGAACCTTTTGGATGCGCGTCAAAAATCAACCAGTTTTAGAGAAATGTCTACATGGAGAGGAATCGATCCCTGCCTCGACCCTTCTTTAGTTAGATATCTGTTTTTTACTTTTGAATATACCATGATCAAAATAAGCCGAATAAATATTCTTACCGTTTGGACAGCATACAGTAGTTTCTTTAGTTTCTCCATAATGACACCATTGCTGAGCACCACATTGTTTTGTCGTTGAGCATGGAACTAGTTTGGCAGAGTGTTTCAGAGATGACATTTTGGTTGTTAAAGGACATGGATTTTGTTGAACTGGGCAAGCTTTTTCGCAATCTCCTTGATTTGCAAAGTTGTTGGCATTTCCCTTTAATCCACGGAACATGAATTCGTCGCATGTTCGACTGCGAGCATTAAAATACCAACGGGTGACGGAAAGAGGACCTTCTCCTTGTGAAAGGGCCAGACCACACGGATCTGTTCGGCCTGGACAACACATTGTGGTACTTGAATCGACGCCAGGGTGACACCAATGAGTCAAAGGACAACTCGAAGAGGATGCGACGGAACATGGTTGAGGTTTGTGATTTGGAAGTAGGTAGGGTTCTCCAACAGGGCACACATTTATCCAAACTGGACAGGTTGCCTCACAATGTTCGCGAAGTAAGAAGTTGTTCTCATTTCCACCCATTCCGGTATATGTAAATGGTTGACATTGTCTTGTTTTTGAATTGTAGAACCATCGAGACATCACATGATTACCATTACCCTCTTTAACAACAAGAGAGCAAGGATCCCCTTGAGATTGACAACATACTGTAGTAGCATCATCGAATCCCAAATGACAGAAATATCCCGAAGCACATGGAGCATTTTGATGACAATGGAATGGAAGTTGACTAGACATTGTCATAATAGGTATACCAACAGCACATGGATTCACCCAAACTGGACAAGTCGCCTGAACAAAAGAAAAGTATATGAAAAATAGAGATAAGGGCTCACTTCACAATGCTCCTTTGACATGAAGTTATTGCGATTTCCTTTGAGTCCCAAATAATTGAAAGCGAGACATCTTCGTTGAATGGAATCGTAAAAGAAGCGAGTCAATGCCGCGTTTCCTTCGCCTTGTGTCATTTCTTCCTCGCACGGAGAATTTCCTGAAAAAATCAAGGTTTTTAAGGGGAAAATGAGGATTGGAACAGCAAAACACCACAAAGTTGGTTAGTAAAAGGGATGCAGTTTTGTTAGGGTACAAAAATATTCGGACATTTTCAATTGAACCAATTCAAAAGGTAGGTATATGCCCTAATCGGACCACTTAGGGCATATTTTCGAAGGGTTTAGCCAGATTCGGGAGAATTTCCGGAAATTCGGGTTTCGATATTGAGCTGGGAACATTCTCCAAAGCCTGGATCCGTTTCAGAAATTTCAGGTGTGGTCCTGAATATTGAAACTCATTTTTAAAATTCTAAATTCAGAAATGTTTCTATAAATAGCTGATGTTTCGGATCCGATTGGATAACATATTCCAAAAAAAGATAACATATTCCAAAAAAAGATAACATATTCCAAAAGTTTGGGCAATATCTCTAGGCCTAATTTCAATGGCCTACATTTTTAGGACCGAGTTAATAAAATCCAGTCAAAAAGGTCCATTTTAATGATTTTCATAGATTAATTGCAATGCAAATTGAACCACAGACCTCGTTTTACTGAAATCAGGAAACATGCAAAAAAAAAAGCCCATAACAAAATCAGCATGCAAAAAAAAATCGTCATTCCAAAACATTCAGGCCGAAAGTACCGTAACCTAGTGAGTTTACAAAATTCTCATGAAAAGTATGTGTTCTCATGTAGTTTTTTGGAGAAACTGAACATCGAACTTTCCGTTTTCAAATACTGTTGAAAGATTCAGTTTAGATACAAATTAGTTATATCTTTTGGCCTCGAAAGTGAAAAATCCAATCCGATGGCCTTTTCAGCTGGAATTTTGTTCTACTAACACTTCAAAAGCACAACACTCGAAAAAAGCCACAAAAAAAAAACACAGCATAAAAGCGTTGGCCACACGATATATAACCCACCATGATAATCATTCCACCAATCCCATAATCACCAATCATAACTCAAAATAGATACCTCCACCAAAAAAAATAAAAAGAATCTGAAAAGAATCATCGAGCACACGTTAGTAAAGGTAACACAGGTTAACTATTCTGAGAAGGAGAACAGATTTCCAGATTTCCCGAAATAATGCACATTTTTTTCAGTCATACCAAGAGCTTGGCAGCATACAGAAGTGGTCGAATCAGCGCCGATATGACAATAATGTCCAGCTGGGCATACTGTAGGATTGGAAGCCGAGCATTGAACAGTGATTCCTTGACTACGATAAGGAGTTCCAATTTTGCACGGGTTTGTCAGACAGGATTGTTCACAATCGTTTTGAGAGAGGAAGTTGTTCTCGTTTCCTTGAAGTCCGCGATATGAACATTGTTGACATTGTTGGGTCAATGGGTTGAAGTACCATCTGGAATAGGTTTGAAAAATAACAAGGATGATTCAGAAAATCGGCTTTGTTCAAAACATCGGCTCTATGGGGCCAATAAAAAAAACAGGTGTCCATCACAAAAAATAAGGGTCCTAGTTTTTGTGACGGACTCATATGTCAAAAACCAGGACCCCTATTTTTGTAAAGAAACCATGGGGAAAATTAGGGACCCCTATTTTTTGGCGGACCATCGTCAATTGTGAATTGCAATTCTAAATTGTTCGAATGATGGGCCTCATTCTCATGAGATTGAGTAGCTAGCTAATTCATTTTAGAGTCACATATTTTACGTGTTTAGTCAGAACCATTTCAATCTCGGACCAGGCTATTTTTTTTATCGATAACGGACTTATTTTTGTAACCAAATTTAGAAAAAATCGGCCCAAGAAGATGAAATTAATTAATTCCTTGGCCCAATTCCACACTTACCTTGGCAAATTCGAATTTCCAATTCCAACATTCAAAGGTTGTTGACAACGATCCACCGCTGCTGGTTTTGGACAGCAAACTGTGGTTTGTGATTGAGCTCCAACATGACAATAACTTCCAGTTCCACAACCTTGTCCAGGTGAACATGGAGCAAGGCTTGCTCCGCTAACTGCGCAAGGATTCGGGGTTTCTGCAAAGGCTTTTATTAGACATAGAACTGGATTCGGGGATGTTCAATGTGGATATATATGTAAGGAATGGAACCAGATTGAAAAATAGTAGATCCATGAACATCCCCTTTGAGCCCAAAGCGCGCATGCTGCGAATAATACCTCCACCAGGAATCAGGGTTCTTTTCTGAGCTTTATAGGGTTAATAAGGTTAGTCATTTTTTGTCACACATGTTATTCAAAAAAAAAAGTTTTTTTTTTCCCATCGATGAACCTGGACATTGTGATTGACATTCTTCCAAAATCTGAAAATTGTTTCGATTTCCACCACTTCCAAAATAGACAAATTGTTCGCAGATTCTCGTCTCCTTGTTGAAAAAGTATTTGTTGAGCTGAAGAGCACCGACTCCCGGCTCTTTTTCCTGTGAGCACGGATCCACTGAAACACACGATTAGGCACAAAAAAGCACACTTTTTGACGAGGGGAAAGGCGCGGGTACTTTTAAAGGGACATGGAACTGAGAAAGCGTAAGCACAACAACAACAACACTCGCACACAAAGCTCATTTATGAACCTGTCTGTTGTACTACTACTGTAGATGGTATCAATGTCGGTGGGAGTACTGTAGTAGTAATAGGAATAGTAGCCGCCGCCGCGCATAATGTATTGCATTTATCCTCAGTCTCAAAATTATTCCCATACCCGCCAACACCATTATAGATAAATTGTTGACATTTTCGAGTAGTTATGTCAAAGAAATACCGTACTTCTTTATTGCTACCGTAACCGGATGAAGCCGGTTTCAAACAACATGGACACATGCCCGAATTTGTTGCCGGATTTGGTTTAAATACAATATCTATATGGGTATTTATGGCGGAATTGGGTGATAATTGAGGATATGGTTCATATACTTGTTGTTGTTGAACACCGCCAGTTACTAGAAAAATGGGCGGAGTCGAAAGAATATTTTGAAAATATTGGAGAAATGAATAAAAAAAGAGGAAAATCTAGAGTTAAGTGTCTCACCTTCACAAGTTCCTTGACAAGCCTGGAAAGTTTGGAAATTGTTGCCATTTCCGCAACATCCGGACCAGTAGAAGAGCTCACAACGTCCGCGGACTGGATTGTAATACCAGCGAGGGATACGGTATGGTCCTGTACCGATTTGGCGAGGAAGAGTGCATGATTGACCAGATGGTTGAGTGGTACGACCACTGCTGCTGGATACTGTAAGATGAGATATACATATGTAGATATGATCAGGAGTTAAAAAATTTTGACGATCTCGATAATCGAAAACTCAGAATCGGGTCCCCAAAAAGTGGACACTCCTCTAATTTTCTGGGCCCAGTCCGATTCATTGGACTTCCATGCATTCAGGTTCAAACATTTTTGGTGAGCCGAAAACCCATTTTTATTTGGCCAGACCTAGAGTAAGAATAAAAAACACTTTCATTCTCACTAGATAACAGATATCCTTAAAAATCTTTATTGGGTTCAAAATTAGGCCAAACTTTCAGGCGATTTGAGCTCAACTTTCAAACGTAGGCTTCCTACTGATACCTGACAATATGGAGCCTATCTAGGGCTTTTTTAATGGTCCAAAAGCTCATTAAAATAGGATTGGACTTGGTCAAAACAAAGTATTATCTAAGAGTCAGAAATAAAATCTGAAGCCTATCTAGCAATATTAAAGTGCTCTAAAAGCCCGCTAAAACTGGACTAGGCCTGATCGAGACAAGTTTTTATTTTAGGACGTAAAAAATGTGAAAGCTTGGTTCGGCATCAAAAAATGGACGGTGGTTTCAGGCGTACATGTTTGAACTTCATCCCTTGATTTTCTGAGAAGATATAAAAACTTAAAGTCTTCCTGAAAATGTTTTAGTGGCCAGACAGCCCACTAGACCAGACCAAATAGGTTCAAGAATTTGTTCAAGAAGTTTGAATCTTAGTAGACGGGGAATTTCGAGTCCTAGGGTTTACATTTCAACCCTGAAATTTTGCCAATGTGAATGAATTCTAAAAAAAAAATCAGCGCTAAAACCACCTATTTCATTCTAAAAAACGTCTTATATTGAGTTAGAGCTCTCTCAATCATAAAAAACCCCTTTTCCCTTTAAAGAAACTTACAGTAACCCGGTGTTCCTGTATTGTATTGGTGAAAACTGATTGGTGCCTGATTCTGTGTCACATTAACCTTCTGCGCATCCTGTGCTCCGCCAAACAAAATATTTTTGAAATTATCGAGAAAACTGGGATCATTTGCATTGGTAAAAGTGACAAATAACGTGGTAAATATAAGAAGGCACCTGATGGACGGCGCCATTTCGCGAATCTGCAACAACAAAAATATTACAATTTGTAAGATTACAAGAAGCAAATAAAAAAGGAGAAAAAGGGTGAGGTTGTTGGGTGAACATGGCTATGGCGCACCTAATATTGAGAAGATGGAGAGGGGGAAAAGGAAAGTGCGCCCGTCGTATGTCCACTTATCATATATGATGTTTATTGACGAAAAGTATTAGGTAGAAAAACGACGAAAATGATGATGACCGGAATTTCGACGAATGGCACGGAACAGATTTGGACTAATGAACTTTGGCTTGTCACAATAGTTCTCGATCAATGGGAAAATGACGAAAAAAACAGAATAAGAGGGCAAAGAACTGAAACAACAGTAAAGTTTCCCGTTATGTTACTGTAACTGAATTCTTGATTAAGCAATATGAATAGCTACCGGGTTAGTGTGGTTTGGGCTTTCAGACTTGAACTATTCTGGGATATTTTGACCTGTCGAAATCGGTTTGTTCCCACTAATAAAAGGGTGAGACAAATTAGATCGTTAAAAGTGGGGTAAAGGGAGTTGGTAAGTTGATCTTAAAAGACAGAGAACACTTTTTTAGGTGTAACCCTGGAAGGATTTTTTACCGAAAAGTCTAGTTTTCGAGAAAATTTTATTTGAAAAAAGAAAATTGGAGACTTTGAACATTTTTTTCTCGAATACTACTTTACAGTAAAAAATCTTTCGAGGGTTACACCTAAAAAAAATGTGCTCTTTCTTTTAAGAACAACTTACCAACTCCATTCACCCCAACTTTGATAGAGCGCGTTTTACACATTGAATATCGAATCGTATATACAATCTTACAGTGACTATAGTTTCAGAAATTTCAACTAAAATTGTGCAAAATTATCCAAATAGCACCTCTCACAATCTAGGGCCTCAAAAATGTTCGAACAAGCTCACATAATTTCAAATTTTCAATACCAGATATATGAAACATTTTTTACTTTTTTGATTATAAAAAGCTACAGTATTCCCGGGCCTTCTTGAACCAGATTTAACCAGAGAGTTGTTTAACATAATTAACATAATACTTACAATAGAACTTATCTGGTTTTTAGTTATTTTTGGCACGTACGAAATTGGTACCAATTTGATAAGGTCTCTAGTATTCCAATGTCAAAATTGAGCCAAAAATAAAAAAAAACCCATTAAAATACGTTTCAAAACTTTTTCATTAAAAAAAAATGGAAAATTGGCAATCGTTAATTCCATACTTTTTTCTTTAAAAAAATAACATCGAAAGGTTCGAAAAATCCAGAAAAAGTTCATCATAAAATAGTTGTGACATAATAATAGAAAACTATGTACAATAACCTGGACTTAGATTCCACATGCGCTTCATTTATAATATTACTTTTAGTGGCTCCAGATAGAACTTGACAATGTTGTCAATTTCAGAATCAGTTTTTACGGGTATTAGTACCTCTAGAAAAGTGTGGTGCACAATTTCAGAATTTTTTTTCAGAGAGAATTTTGTATCAGTCACAACAACTGATTAACAAGACTTTTATAAGTATGACTAGGGAGAATTTCATCTTCTAGAGGTGTGTCAGAATAATTGAAAACTACAGTACCCCTGATCCAAACTCATAATGAGCGCTTCAATGATAATCACAGAATAATAGAATTTGACTGTGACTTCAATATCATAGTTGGTGTTTACCGGTTACGGTACCAAATAGAAATTTCTAGAAGTTTCTTTTAGAAAATGTATCCAATTAGATGAAGAAATAAAGAAATGAATGAATATCAAAAATGATGAAGAGTAGACATGTGTACATAACTGAAACAAAAGAAAGTAACTGATGGGTTGAACATAAAATTGAAAAGATGTGAAGAATGGCTGCTCCTTCCTGCCAGAAGCACAAGAAACAACAAATCAACATGTAAATGATTAGAAATAAAAGAGTGAAAGAGCATGCTTGCGCATCACTTTTTTTGCGCTCTTGCGCGAGAGCAGTACGCGACCAGTTTTGCGAAGAAAAGAAGAAGAAGATGCGCTCGCCGCACGCAATATGACGTATTAAATAGAAGGAGGGAGGAATATACATAGTTAGGAGAGAAGAAGTTAGCAACTCGAGTGGAAAAAGCAGCAAACTATTTGATCTGTGGTGATGTGTTGATTGATAAAACTTGTTTTTTTTCTGTTTTATTTTCGAGATAAATGGATGAGTCAGATGGTGAAGGTGCTCGATAAATAAAGTTCAGTTCCAGCAAAAATACATCACGCAAAATATTATAAAGTGTACTGTAGATCGGACAAAACAGACAAAATAACATGACTCTGAAGGTATGTACATGGTTTTCTAGATATCCTATAATAGTTTTTGAAATTGAAACCACAGTAACCCAATGTCAGAGATTCGAAAATTAGGAATCTTTTCTCTAAGAATCTTATTTAACAGTATTTTTTATCAGACTCGTTTTGAAAAAAAACACAGAATCAAGTAACTGAACCAACACCGGAGTTCTCCTAGGCTAGTTCCAGTTTTCAACCTAAATAACTGTAATTACTGAATCTGTACTCAAAGATGCTCTTGTTTCTACTGAATTACTATATCTTTAGAAGCCTACAATTACTACAGGGTACATCCCTCAAACACTAAGAGCGGATTCTGACATTTAAAACCAGGTAGGATTTCAACTAGGGTTACCTAAAATAGCTTGCCAATCTGAATCTGCTCAAAAACTTTAACCCACTCACTCCCTCCTTTTCTCTTCATGAAAATAGAAAAACAGGCGTTCAAGAATAGAAACACATGGTAATTCAATACTGCATGCTCTTTTTTGTTTCTGATTCTCTGCTAATTGATGGCTCATTTTAGGAACAATGGTGACGAAAAACAAAAAAAACATGTTTGTTTTGAAAAGTGTCACGGTTTGCCAAAACAACAGCTTCTGTCTTCCTTTCCAACAAGTTTCAGATTTCCATCTACAGTACCCTTTCCCCTTCTCTTTCACTGAAAATCCCATTGAAAAGCGGAAGTGACACGATCTCTTGAATAGTTGCACTTGACGTGTATACTATATCCCTCTTCCCTTCCCACAGATATTTGTCTGCTCATTTTTTTTTCGCGTTGCGGCTTCTTCGATTATTTGCTCGTGCGCGCGAAGATTGAGCACACGCGTAAGCACACTTGACAACTGTGCTGGTCACTTTTGAGAGTTAGTTCTTTTTTTTTGTCTTGTTGTTGATTGATAAGGGCTGGTAATCACGGTGTCGGTCAGAACAAAAAGAGAGAGAGAGTAGAAAAGACATGGAGATGAAGATGGGAAAGGGCCTGGTCCGATGAAACCAGGCCTAAGAAAGCCTGAAAAAAAACAGTCTCTGGATAAGGTCCCCAAAATAAAAAAATTCAACTTTAATTTTAAACCAGATTTTATTAATTTCAGAAAATTTGACTCCGTATTCAAAAAAGCTTCAAGAATTCCAAACTAAAAAGACAGGCACACATTTTTGAATCCAGGAAATTCAGAATTCAAGAAACGGGCTAGAAATTAGATGGAAGGTGCTCTAAAGATTAGGAATCAGAATTTCAGGAACTTCGGTTTATGAAATGAAAATTCAGAATTTTCAATTCAAGTTGACCCAAAAACTGCCAGGAATCAGAATTTTTGCCAGAAAGCTGAAAAAATACTCTGAGAGTCAACATTTTGAAATCAAGTTACGCGTAGATATTTCATGGAAATTTTCGGCTCTGTACTAGTATAGCGGTCCCTGAGGAATATAGCGGTCCCTGAGGAATATAGCGATCCCTGGGGAATATAGCGGTCCGTCAAGACTATAGCGGTCCGTCAAGAATATAGCGGTCCGTCAGGAGTATAGCGGTCCATCAGAAATATATGGGTATGCGAGGAAATAAGCGGTCCGTCAGTAGTTGTGGGCCAAGAGGATAAAAACTGATAAGATGCGGTTAAGAACAGTAATTCAGTTAAAAATGAACTCAAAGCTTATTCTACTCACCAGCCCTATTTAGTGTTTTTATCACCGATACTTGAAAAGTTTTGCTTCGGAGATATCTAAGGAAAATATAACTACGTAGGTATTCTGACATCGAACTCAGAGGTACACCACGATATTGTCTCATTCCTGTTTTTAAAGCACGCCACGTGGCTTCTAATTCTTGAGTGTGAACAGTCTCGTCTTCTGGCGACACGAATTTGCATTTGTAATTGACAATACAGTGTTTTTAGTTTTGTTTCAAGTACTTCAAGCCTCGCAGACCATCCGTCTGAGATAATCCTTGTTCCTGGTGTTATGTTTTGGATTATGAGAGAAATTAGTGTGTCCGCATTCCATTTTTTTTAAAACACTTTTTAAAGTATTTCAAAAACCCAAAATTTATTTCGAGTTAAGATACTTCCTCTATTATATTTAGCTTTGTACATTAGTTTTTCGTCAACCTATTGTTGCTGTAAAAAAACTTTTCACCCCGCGAAAGAAAAAATTTAAATTCAATTTGAGAAACGCAGACAAAACCGCGGGCGAGCCGCGACTTGGCAAACAGCCAATCAACGGTTTCATAAGGGAACCGCGACGCAAGCGCGAGCGAGCCGCGCTCGCATACCCCAACGAGAGATTTTCAAATTTTTTTCGCGGGGTGAAAAGTTTTTTTTTACAGCAACAATATAACATGAGTTATTTTTCGACAAATGTGAGAATGTATTCACCTCACAAACTGTAGGCCCTCCAAGCTTAGTTTGAGAAACTGTTCTCGTAAACCAGGTTTCACAAATATCACGGAAAATATGGCTATAAACGACAACAATGTTTCTGTCAATTTTCATTTGTCGAGACATTTGATCAATGGAACTGAGTGAATTCATTGCCCAATATAAGTCATATATTTTTTCACACGGAACGCTTTATTCTTCACGGACCGCTATGTTCTCACCGGACCGCTGTATTCCTGACGGACCGCTATTATCCTTGGGGACCGCTATATTCTTGACGGACCGCTATAGTCTTGACGGACCGCTATACTCCTCAGGGACCGCTATATTCCTCAGAGACCGCTATACTAGTATAGAGTCACATCGGTAGGTCCTGAATCACACCAGGTTCAATGAAACTGTGCCAAAACTTTTTTTTCAAGAAGTCGTCTGGATCACACCTTAATTGAATCTGGCCCAAAATCCTTCTCTCTATGCGGCCCAATCCAGAAAAACCTGATCACAAGATATTTTTGTCAAATTCAAAACTACAATTTTGGGCAGATTTATCTGGATTGATCCGAAGCCTGATTCATTGAATGAACAATAGAAGAAGTAAAAATACAAGTACAAAAATAACAACGAAGTTTTTAAAATCGAAAATTCTAATAAAATGAGAAGAAACTTCATTGAAAAAGTAACAAAATGACCTTTATGATGAAGGTCGGCGTCGGTCAAAATGAGCCCCGAAGTACTTCAAATAACAACAAGCACAAACAGAGAGCAAAAAATGTTGGCGAGAAAAAAACAAGAGAATTTTGAAATTTAGGGCGGAGTTTAGCGGATTTCACAAGGACTTCTTCCGCCTGTCAAAAACGAGGAGATGTCAAATAAAAGTAGCCGATACGAAAAAGAGTATATTGTTTGTAGATACTACTATGTTTATCTCAAAAGGTATTGAAAAGAGAATAGAATAAAAGGGTGAAGGGTTGGGATGGTACTGTAGTTTCGAGAGGAACACATTATAGTTTCTAATCTCTAAAAGAACATTTCGAACATTGTTGCTTGTCGAGTGAATTTCGTTGATTGTTGAAGTGTTGTTTCTCTCTGAAAATTTGGAGAAGACTCGGAGCCCTGCAAAATCGATTGAAAACATGTTGTCTAGTTTTCGAGCTCTATGAGCAGACCAAAAAAAGCCCGAACGCCGTCAAAGTTCTAAAAGTTCTAAAAAATCACACCTGAAACCCGAAAATCACAGAAAAAGCTGAAAACTTTTCCGATTTGCTATTTTATTTGGCCCCTTTTTAGAAGTTTTTGCTCGATTCCTATCCACAGACCCAAATTCAACTACTGTCATTCCGATAATGTAGTTTACATAAAAATCAGCCTAGAAATTTTCAGAACCAAAATCTTCACAATAGAAATAAATTGATAGATATGGTTCTTTTTCAGTATAATCTTTTTTTTTTTTTACAAAAAACGTCAATATTTTGCTTCAAGGCGGTAAAATCGACATGGTACTGATCAGATTTTGGTCTATATCAGCAAGCTGAACATTGCTGTCAACGGGTTGCTGTGGTCTCGTTTCCATTGGATAAAATTTTGGGGTTTCTCTGAAACGGTTTCATCCCAAAAGAAATCCGACTTGGAACGCGATTTGAAAAACAATCCAGCGTGATTTTTCCTGCACCCGATTCAGAGATTTTTTGGAGCTGTGACCGATTCATGTGGTCAAACTCAGAATACGCCAAAAATTTTCCAAAAAAAAATATACTGTCCAGGCTAGCTTGTTTTCAACGGTTTTTAGACGCGATTCAGGAAATTTTGTAAAAAAAAAAACCAGGTCGAGTTGGATTCAGAACTTATTCTGAAATATTACAAACTCAATTTTTGGGAATTTCTAACTAGAATCTCACCAGGGTAACTTTGCCCATGGATTCCTATTTATACATTGAAAAAACTGTCAAACTTCACCTGAAGTAACTAAAACTGAGTTTAAAAACGCTGAAACCATGCGTTCACTTTATATTTTTATTCTTCCTTGCCCAAAAAACAATTTTCATAGTTTTTTGATGTCCTAATGATACAGGTCAAAGAACTCTGAATACACTTGGAGCGGAAAGATGAAACTACAAAAAAAATTAAAATGTTCAATTTTTCTCCAAAAAAAAATGGATTTTGGTCCATTTTTTCGTATTCGACAGCTTGAAGAACCCCAAAATTTCAATTTTCCTTGTCACAGGTTGACAATATTTTATTTTAAAAAATCATCTGAATAACCACAATGACCCTATTCTCTACTCTATACATACCATTCAACTACATTTCATTTGTCCTCTCCCACTGAAAATCACGCTTCCATTCCAACACTTGACTTCAATTGCAACATTTTCGAGGCACTTCTCGATATGTTTTTTTTATTCATTTATTAAAGTTCGCGCCTTTTTTTTCTACAAATGAGAGCAAACAATGGTTTGTAAAAGAAATCACGAGTTTTATTCAATTATTTTTTGCTACAAACATGTCTGAACTTTGTACTCCCACGCTTTTCTTTCGTGTTTTGATGTTTGACAGTTCAACTTGGACCAAACTGGGAAATACAGAACTACAGTACCTTGAGCGAAGAGGTACCGTACTTCGATCTTTTCCGATTGTGAAAGAGAAGAAACACTTGGATAGTCTACAGTACTCCCCTCTTCACACATTCAAGTGTTCCTACGTTCATGCTAAAAAGAAAAAAAAAATAAGAAAAAAACGAGGAGTAAGAGGCTCATGCCTAAGTTTGCTCTTTTGCTCAAACATAAAACAAACATGTTCTGACCATCCGGTTTTTTTCGTCGTTTTTCTCCCGATTTTGCAACGTAGACACAACAAAAATATTCAAATTCGGAACATTTTTGGGGGAGCAAATAATGAATAAAATTTATAAAAATCTGACTATTTGACAAAAATATTAGATACATACATGTTAGCAAATTCACAAAATCATATCACAAATTACATCTATTTTCTGGCCGTATTTTGGGACTCGTTGAAACAATAAAAATGGGCGAGGGAACCATCGGGATATCTGACAAAGGCACTGATTGCAATCTTCTTTCCACAAACAAAACATTCGGATGAGAAGTTGATCACTATTTTAGTCGATTCGGCTACTTTCTTTTTGGCTTCTTTTTTTGATAATGCACATTGGGACACGCATTTTTGAAGGTAGCACTGGAAAAATTAGGTTCAACTTATTTAGTTGAAAAAATTGAACTGCGGGCATACCTCCACCGGAGTCATAAGAATCCAGGGTGTATGTTGGAGATTTTCAGAATCGCAGAATTTCAGAGTGTAAAATTTTCGAATTCAAAACAAAAAGGTAAAAAAATGCGAAAGTCATCAGCGCCGAAGGCGCAAAAAAAAATTTTAAAGAGTGTTTTTCGGTACTCAAACCGAGAGTGTATTTTGGAACATAAGCCACCCAGGGTGCCGGTTGAGGTATGACTGCGGGATTCAAAAGCTTTTTTTAAGGAATATTTTACTTGGTAGTGATGGTAACTAAATATGTGAAACATATACAAAAAAAGAAACAGTAAAACAAGTATTGTCAGAAAAATTATTTTTTCGAAATGTTCAAAATGAAGCAGTGATTTTTCAAAATTGAACTTTAAAAAAATAAATTCACGCAGAATTTTATTAAATATTAGTTGCTTTGTTAATTCTTACATCTTTCTTTTTGAACTCAACCTCATTTAGTATGTATATTTGGGGTTTTCAGAAACCACAACGTGTGATTCAAGGAATTGGGATATTTTATTCAGTATTGGAAACTTAGGCTCAAACGGAGAACCGTTTATGAAGCAAGTTTTCATAGTTTTGTTGGTTACAGTTTGGAATAAGAGTTTTCGCTTGATATGTATATTTCTATTTTTTTTAAATACAAGAAAAACTTACAGTATTGGCTTCTTTATGGGTGGTCTGAAGTACTGCATTAATCGCTGATGACACAATTCGAAGTGGTGTCTGTGGTGGCAACAAATCCAACGCCATAACCGTATCAATCTTATCCGCATGTTTACTCAAAATTCGAATTGCCGAATTAATATCCGATACATTATTATCAGTAATAGTTCCTTCTGATTGTGCATCACTATATGAACCAAACGGAGTATTTGTAGTAGAATGATCAGAAGGGGAAACAAGTGCGCGGAAAAGAAGAAGATATACTTGCGAATTATTCTCGTCATGTTGATTATAATATAAGTTACAGTATTTTTCAGCAGCTTCAATGTTTTTTAGCACGTTGATATAGATTGAGAAGGCTTGTTCGTGTTGTTTCAATCTTCCAAGAATGAGAGCACGTTCTTCGTAAAAAGCATGCGGAGCAAGTTGAAGCAGGATAGTTTGAGGGCTGTAGACATTTGAGAATTCGAGGAATTTCAGCAGTTTTTCTCTATAATATTTGAGGTCTCCTTCTTCTTCTCCGAGTCGCATTATATTCTCATCTGAAAAAATAATATGCGGAGAAGCTGTATAAAATATGTGGTTTTGTTTCTTCATTTTCTCTGATTTTCGCACAAATCTATGAATAAGATATACGTTTCCTTTTAAAGTGAGAATGTAAATATAAAACAAAAAAAGAAAAACAATTACCATCGGGAAAAGCATGTACATAGTCTTTGAATAAGTTGTTGACTTTTGCAACATAGTATTCGAGAAGTGTTTCATGATAATACGCCTCAGTTTCGTCCCATTTATAAATCACATTTTCCAAGTAAGGAATCAGAGCAACAACACATTCCGACTTCATGAACTCTACAATTGCTTTTCGATCCAAATTCCTTGCCATATCTGTTTCTTCACTTGTGAAAATCTAGAAATTTTTCATTCATTATAACAGTCAGAAAACGTAGCTCATACCTGCAATCCTAGGTCTAAATCTTTTGATAATACCCATTTCGAGTACTTCAAAATAAGTGGTAGATTCGAGTTTCCAAGGGATTGAAGGTATTCGACAACTTTATCGAGAGCATCTTCGAAAAATGGATCACATTCTGGTTTCGTTGATTGCTCTATGAGCAGGTCAATGGCTAATTCATGCCGTTTTTTCGATTCGTAGAGGATAAATAAACTCTTGATTCGATTCTCAGATTTCAAAATATTTTCAGCATCATCAAAAGTGCATGAATTGCTAGGCAATCGGATAAGCGAGTCAACTAATGCTGGTTTTGTCTTGATATAACACTTGAGCAAAGTAGTATCCACAACTCGCAGAGCTATTGATAACTTGTTGATCTCGTCATATTCAGATTTCTTGTATGTTCCATGAATTTTTTCGCGGTTGAAATGATCGATTTGTTGAGAATATTCTGTTCGAAGTTCCGAAAGATAACTTCCAAGTGCAAAAAGTGCTCGAATCTTATCATTCATCGCCAAATCTGGAGCATTTGTCGATCGTTTAACGCCTTCAGGTAACAGCTCAGGAAACATTTGAAGAATTGTGCAAACATCTGAAAAATCATTGCATTGGGGAAGAACTAACAAAGACACGTTGTGAAAATTTGGATACTTTTACAGGACTTAATGAAGTTAGATAGATGTTTTCAATTTTTCGGATACTATAAATTCCGAAAATATTCCTCAATAAGAGAAATGCAATCTAACCTGCTTTTATTTCTCCAAACAATGCAAAAGATTCATCAAACTTTTTCTGATTGAACAAATTCAGCGCAGCCTGTCTTTTTATTTCCATTTTATTCTCATCAGAAAACATATTTGAATTCTCCGCCAACTGAATCGCCAGCTCGAAATGTCGCTCTTGTATCAAATGTGAAACATTTTTCCGCAAATTTACTGATGTATCCAGAATCCAAATATCAGAAAGAGCACCGATGAAAACTTGACCGCGAGCACCATTACATAGAGTTACTGCCTTGGTAAGCGACATAGTTTGAACTATTTTGCCATCGAAAGAAGAACGGATTTCGACACGACCTTTTGATAACATTGCAATGATGTAAGGAGCATCATATACTGAAATTATAAGTTTTGTCTAGTGAGTATCTGTAAATGACATACCGACTTGCAAAGGAACCTCTGAAAACTTGTATTCTTCAGCTGCTTTTTGTCCTTCGAGTTTGGTATTCACAACGGTATCATTTCTGACAAATGCAACTTTTGATTTGTCAACCATTGGAATAATTCCCGGCATATTTGTTTGATAGTTCATTAGTTTTCTCATGTACCCATTCCAACAATCCTCTTCAGTTTCTTTATCCTTCTGCATTGTCATAATGAAATATTCATCTCTAGATGCAAAATACACTGTTTCATTGACACATCTGATGACTGACGGGGTATCGGAGAATTCTGGATTATAATCGAACGGAACTTCTAAGAATTCTTTAGTATTGTCAGCGGATACTCCCCATTTGAACAGGTGAAGTTTCTTTTTGGCGGCTACGATGACGTAGAGGATTGGTGTACCTTTTGGTGAGAACTTGGCGAATGTTTGAACATTTTTAACTTTATGGAGAAGTGTTTCAACTTTATATTGTGGATCATCCAATCGATGTGCAACCAATTGTCCATCAGAAATACATAAAAGTAAATCTTCTCTTTCACAAACACAAAGCTCCAGAACCGCTTTTCTTTGAAAAGTTTTACAAATATTAGTGAGCTCAAATCCACGCCGATCTGAATAACATATTTTTGCATAAACTATTCAAGCTTCCTTGAAAACTCACTAGCTAACAATGAATAAACATAAAGATGTCCCGTTTTTCCACCAGCTAGCACACTATGCGATGATCCTTGGTACACCAAGCACGTGATTTCAACTGGCAATCGTAATGCTACTTCACTCGGGGTGTACGCTTCAAACATTTCGCATCTAAAACACAAACATTCAACTTTGTTTAGAAAAAAAGAAAAGAAAAAAATTTATGTTTTGTCCTCGAGAACTACACAATGCAGAGAGAAGAGAAAGTGCGCCCCAATGAATGTGAGGGAATTTTGAAATTAATTTTTCTCGAAAGATTTCGTGGCGATCGACGACTGAAATCGGCTACTTTTCTGGAACAGAGCGTTAATTTCATTAGAAAAAGTTTATTAATTCAAATATTCGACAATGAGTACACGATTTCGTGGCTATAGTTTTCGCCAGGTCGGAGGGTAACATCCGGGAAGTTTTTCTGTAAAAAGGTTTGTTTTCAATTACTAATTACATTTTTTCAACTCACAAAGTTGGGTGAAGCACTGTGGAATTGTGGCTCAATAGCCAGACCTTTCCCTTGTCCGTATTTCACATTTCCTCTTCCAACGGCATCCAAATACTTCGATGCATATAGATGAATTGTTGGATAAGAAGATCGAATCGTTAATTCGATTCCAGATTTTTCAGAAAATAATCGAAGATTCACTTTTGGTGTGGATGGAACAACTTGAACTGCTGTCACTAGATCATTATCAATGTTCAAAACTCCATCATTATCACGAATAGTTTCGAGTTTTCGCGCGGTTGTGAAATCATAAATTGTATTTTTAACCGATAGAATAGCACCAGTTGGACAATCAGTTGAATCACATTCAACATATTCATTTGCATCAACTTCTAGAACATGTTCTGTCACATTGTCAGATCCATCTAAATTCCAATAAGCATGATTTGTAAGGGCAATAAGTCCGGCTTTTGTACATGTTGCATAGTGTTCAATTATCAATTGATTTCTATCATTTACAGTGTATGTTACATCGATTTTCGCATTTCCAGGAAGTCCATCGATCTCTTGATCAGTTGAGATACTAAAGGAGACAGATCTATTCGAATGCCGCACTATTTCCCATAATCTCTGAAAGAAAAAAACAATGAAATTACCCTTTCTTTCTAATAATTCGATTTTTCTCTTAAGAAAACGAGTAATAAATCTAATTTCAATTATCATAAAAATCATTCTCATTTTATTTCTGAATATGCTCGTTTATATTGCTCTGTTCGATATTATTGGACAACCTGGAACGATATTGAATCTGATTTTGTTCATTATTTCGATCATGGGTACTCCTCAAACTATGAAAAGTTATTCGATTTTATCAATTTTCACAATTTCTAGGCGAGTATTTTTGATAAAGTTTGATCATTGAACTGTCAATTTTATCAGTTAAAAAAAGGAATTTTTTGATATCAAAATCCGATTATAAGGGTCAAAGTAACGCAATTCCACTTTTTTAGAAACACAAATTAAATTTTTTTTAGGAATTAAAAAATATATCCGAACGAGAACTAAGATATTAAGCGTAGCTTCTGGAGTTTTGCCAACAGTGATGCAACACATTTTATCTATTCAAATGTTTTTTTCAGAATGATACCATTCTCTACCACTTCCATCAAAAAACAAACTCAACAATCCCATCGGAAATTATTATTAACCTATTCTTCATATTATATTCATTTCTGGGGTCGCCATATTCAATTTAGAAAGATTTAATATATATCATCCATTTTTAGAATTCGCAAGTTCTTTTGCATTTTCAATCATCTCTACAGTAACCCCCACAATATCTTTATGGTATATAAAACCTAATCAGGAATATTTGAAACGTTTCGTGAACTCATCTTGTGCACTTTATTCGTGAAATTTGAGCCACATTCAGATTCTAGTACACTAGGGATGTTATAAATAAAGAAGTTCTTCTGAAAAAAATTACGTTGCCGATTCCTTTTGATCCGCCATGTAGGAAATGTGGTCCATTATTTTTTTCGAGTTCATATTTTTTCCCATCAAAATACACTTCTCCATTTCTTATCCGATTTGCTACTCGACCCACAGTTTTTCCGATACTTGCAGTATCTTTTTCGAATTCTATAACAACAATATATCAACAAAAAGAGATCTTTGTATCTTACCTTCAACTGTATCAAAACCTAAGATCACATCCTGACATTTTCCGTTTTTATCAGGAAATGTTAATCTGGCCAAAGTCGCGCCGAATGGAAGTAATTGGGCGGTCAATCCTTGTTTATTTGTGATTTCAATGAATTCGAAAACCATTCTAAATAAAAAAGGAGAACTGTCTGATCAAAAAAATAGACAGAAAATGGAGAGATAAGTGCAAAATGATAACCATAATAATCTTCGAAACACACACAGAAAAAAAAGAAACTAATTTATTGATTTTTTTTGCTATATAATAATAGTTGGTCAGTTGGTTAGCAAACAACAAAACAAAAAAGATGAATGGGTATATGGATGGGATAAGAAGATCAAACTACATTTTAGTATTAAGGAACGGATATATCGGAAAGGGTGGCAATAAAAATAGGTGTGAAGAAGGAAGGGAGAGATTTTTTTCGCAAATTAGGATATTCGGGTGATGCTCAGGTACTCTAAAGAAGCTTGCAGATCGCCTGATGTAAAAAAGAAAAATGAAAATCTTTGAAATGACGGGTAAGTGTGAAACAACTACTCAAAATTGAGCTCGATGTTCTAAAATGCCAGCCCTTTTAAGGTCTTAACTAAGAGTCAGTTAGCTACGGAACATTAATCAGCATTAAAAACACCTTCTTTTGGAATTTTCTTTCTTATCTGAATCCTCAATAAGAGTTTCATTGAAAAAACACAGCCTATGAAAATTTTGAGATTATACAATTCTGAACCCCAAGTGAGGAGAGCTCTCGAAACCGTACTTGGTCTGACTCGTGTATCTTTTTTGGGTGTTTGGGTTCATTTTAGAAACTCTAGTTTAGAGGCCGGTTCCATTAGACCAGATCCAAGTATATTATTGGCCATCCGATGGTTTTCAAACTCAAAGCTGAAAATCGAGCCTAGAACACTGAAACTCATACTTTTTATGGTTGTGATTTTTGCTGACACAGTTTCACTCTATGAAAATTCAAAATTTAATTTTAAAGATGATAAGAGTGCTGTTTAAAAATGAGATGAATGTGGTAAAAATGTATCAGAAAAATTGATGGCTTCGAAAATCCAATTTACCAACCGATTGCGACAGTTTTGAAAATTCAAAAACAAAAAAATGTCCGCTCATAAAATAAACAAACTGATCAAAATACATATTTAGGCAATAGTTTATTTTTCAACGTAAAATGCAAAAAAATCACAAATAAAACAAAGACAAACTAGAACTTTTCTAAAATATCATCAACCTTGTTGTTCTTTTTATTCTTCGTATATTCTGCTGCTCTTTCAGTTGTCATAAATGGAAATGGAATATTTGTAGCAACCATAATACCAGTTACTATCATGAACAATTTGGACCATTGTTCTGGTGTATTATCTGGACAGATAATAGCCACACCAATTGGTGCAATGAATTGGACAATATAGGATAGAAATGATATTGCGGAAACGGCGAAGTGACAGTGTTGAAGGGTTCGAAGTTGGAGACATCGAATCGTTGCCATAATGATAAGACCGCATGAAACGATAGCGAAAGTGAAAGCGATTTGAGCAATGAGACGATCTTCAGTAAAGGCCATTACGATGTATCCAAGAGCAAGGCCGAAGATCGAAAAAACCATCCATCCTGTGAAACGGGTCTGGAAACAAATGGATTTTACAGGGGAAATTTGGGGATCCATATATATTATAGTTCAGGCCCAAACAGCGCAATAGAATCCTGTTCTCCCATTTTTGTACTCAAAAACAAACCAGGCCAAAAAGATCAGGAATTCCCACTTCTAATAACAGATGTATTTGACCCATTTGCTGCTATGAAAACCATGTTTGTTGAATTTGAAATGAACCAACTATTTGAGTTTCTTATTGATTTTTTACTTTAAAAAACTCTTCAAAAGTTCCTACAAAATTTTTATAAAAGTATATTTTTATTATGTTTTTTTGTTGCATAATTTCATCAAATTATCAATACCATATTAACATAAACAAAAAGAGATATTCACTTTTAAAACTTTTCATATGTAAATAAGAGACGAAAGTTCAAAAATTGACTTCATAAAATGAACTGAAAAAAACAACTTGGAATGGTAATTTAGAGTTCAAAATTTGGTTTTGAAAAAATAGTTTTTGAAGTGAAATGGGTGAAATTTTTTAGCTTGACATGAAGACTTAAAATCCAGCGGAAAACTACAAATTATAAAACAGGTTCCAATGTTAGAGTATTTATGTCAATTTTGAATTTTAAAATTTGAATTCATTTTTGAACTTTTTCAGTTCCTGAGCCAGTTTTTGATTTTCTAGTTCGATGCCATTCATTTGGAATTTGTTCAGTTTGGGAGCTCTTTATTGATTCATGATGAAGAAAAGCAAGCATTGTTAAAAGACAGGCCGAAACCCTGAATCAGAACGAGGCCGATATAATCTCACCAGCCCTGAAACAAACTTAAAAAGAACTATTTTCAGCTTGATTTAGGTTACGTTCAAACTCCCAGTTTTCCCAACCAACTAACCTTTTCTGAAATTCCAGTAATCTTATCCGACACTTTTCCAACGACAAACTTGAAAATCGCACATAAAATATAAGGAAAAGCATTGAGAAATCCGGTACTCTTCACATCAAAATGCAAAACTTCTCTCAAATATGTTGGTCCATACAATAATATAGTCATAAATCCTAAATTTCCTCCCATAAATGATATCCAAGCAAACAAGACACATGGATCAGTACAAATCGCGAAATAAGGACAAGCCTCTCGAACAACTTCTTTCTTTCCTGTCTCGATTTTTTCGAGTTCTTTCGATGACACATTTCTGAAAAATGGAAAATGGTAGTTGGAAAATGTAAATTGAAAAACTTACTTGTGTAATTTCGGAAGGTCTGTATAGAAAAAGTAGAAGAAAACAAAGAAAACCAATGTAACAATACCAAAAAGATAGAAAATAGATCTCCAACCCCACGACGAATCACATAAATATCCCGAAATTGGCATGAAAACTATGTTATTTATCTGAAAAAAGTGATACATTTTGAAAAATCTGGAAAAGGGGCTCCTTCTTTGTTTCTGAATTTTGATATCAAAGTTTCAGTTTCAGAAACGAATCGAACATTTGAAAAGTGTAACCCAGAAGGTTTTGATTTTTACTGAAAATATTAGGTTGTCCCACTTCAAATGTGAATTTTTTTTCGTTTTAATTTTTTTTCCGTCGCGCGTCGTTTTCTCTCGCTGTCTTTATTTTACAATAATTGGTATATAGTAATAAGCAACTTCACATAGATAGATTTCAGGTAACCTCCTAAATGGCAGAATTTCTGTTTAACGACCAATATGCACTCAGAGCCTGTTTTCTTTATGAATTTCTCTCCGGCCGCAAAGCGACGGAGGCTCAACAAAATATTTGTGCAGCGACAGGTCAAGACTCGGTTCAGTACAAGAAAGTAGAATTTTGGTTCAATCGCTTCAAACAAGGAAACTACAATCTCGAGAATCAGCCACACCCAACGCGCGAAAGCCCCGATGTTGATGCTCAGATTGAGGAGGCTCTGGAAGATAGGCCGAGATCAAGTGTACGGGACATCGCGTCACTAACTGGGGTCCCCCATACCACAGTCCATCGCCATCTGCGACAATTGGGAATGACACCAAAGTTTGGTCAAACCGTTCCACACGAATTGACTGATTCACAGAAATGTCTGCGAAGCGACCTTTCTCTTTCAATGTTGACTCGAAAACGAAAGACTGACTGGATTCACCGTATTGTGACTGAAGATGAGAAATGGTGTCTATATGTAAACCATACAAGAAAGAGACAATTGGTCCACAGCGGAGAAGGCGCGCAAAATGATCCAAAAGGAGAGCTACACGAGAAAAAAAGTGATGTTGTCAATTTGGTGGGATCGTAAAGGAGTAATATATCGTGAAGTGCTTCCTGATCGTCAGACAATCAACGCCGATGTTTACTGTAATCAGCTGCAAAAGATGGACCGCGCATGGCAAACTCTACGTCCAGGAGATCAACGAATGCTCTTGCTCCACGACAACGCTCGCCTACACACAGCTTTGAAGACCCGCCAGAAGCTCCAGCAGCTGAACATCGAAGTTCTGCCGCAACCACCGTACAGTCCAGACCTGGCGCCTACTGATTACCACCTTTTCCGATCTCTTCAAAATTCACTCGACGGAAAACGCTTCGATGATAGACATGCTCTGGAATCGTACCTCGATGACTTCTTTGCCTCCCAACCGCCGGAGTTCTACGCTAGAGGTCTGGACCAACTTTCACAACGTTGGCAGACAGTTGTCGATTCTAACGGCGAATATATCATTGATTGATTTCTTTTCACTTTAAATAAAAATTGTTTTGAAAAATGTGCAAAAAATTTCCATTTGAAGTGGGACAACCTAATAATACTGAAAATATAGAACCGGGCTAGATCATAGGTTGAGTAAGAATAGTTTTTTAGAAATTATGTTAACTTTAAAAAAAAACTTTTGACTCGTTTTTTTTTCGATTTTGCTCAATTGAGAAGATATTATCAAAATGTGAACCTGGTTCTACCAATTTCAAAAAGTTCTTGCCTGAAAAGCACATGATAAAATAGCCAAATAAGTGCTCGCTTCTTCTTCCGGTGACCATGATCTCGGTATAACTCCGACCAATGTCAAAATCATACTAATCCCAAATCCTTGCAATACTCTACACACCATCACACCATAATATCCCACAAAATCCACCGCCGCCGGAAAAAGAATAGTGCCAATCGCCGAGAACAATCCAGATAACGATAGAATCTGTCGAACTCCATGATGATGAAGAAGTGGAACAGCTGGTATAATACCAATAATCGCACCAACTGCAGTGGCCGAGAATAGGATATTCTTGTCTGAACTGCTATCAATCCAATGGTCTGTTACATTCTCTTTAATATCATCCATACAAATAACAGTAAATGTGAATATTTGAGAATTGATTTGGGTTAATGTCAAACACCATAATGATAGAAGTAGAATGAGTAATCGGGTATTGTTCCAGAAAACAAACGCCATTGAATTTTCGAAAATATGGACTGGAAAAAGAGTGTTTTATAGGTAGATTACATGATTGTGATGTGTAGAGAAAATTTGCATTTCTCGGTCAAAAAATATGACAAAAATATATTTGTCAGCATGTTCTTTGGGGTTTCAAGATTTCAAACAATCAAAAAATCACTGAAAAAATGTTAACGAAATATAGATCTTCTGAAAACCATCCAATTTTATCTGAAATTCACAAATTTAATAAAATTTCAAAACAATATCGCAATGTTCCAGTTTATGATAAATTTCTCAGTTCAGTCAGTGTTCACTGATGTTTTGATGTTTGCGTTCAAAAAATGAAATATAAAAAGAGAATCAAATATTGTGAATGATGTTTGGCACAAATCTATTAGAAACAAAAAAAACACAATCAAATGAAAAGACGCAGAGATATTGAAAAGTTATATGAAACGAGCAAAGATGTCTCATCTCATGGAAAAAAAAATAATGAAAAACAAGAAACACCAGCTGACCTGACCTCCTAAAGGATGTTGATCATTCTTTGGTTTGGGTGGTCTATGAGTTGTGGTGGGGTCCGAGTCAGAAAATTCAGGGTTTTGCATTTGAGTTCCAGAGCTTCTTATAAATTGTTTTAAGTTTTGTTTCCGAACGGGCGGGCTTACGGTAGTCAGTTTCGGCCCGAAAGCCTGAAAAAAATGGTTCTATTCTTCTGAATGGATTCAAGAATAATAGGTAGTTTCTGATACGTAGCATCTGGATAGGATCTAGTCCTAATTTTGGATCTATTTCCTCACGCTAAGAATTTGAATAACGTTTTGAAGCAAACCACCTTCACACTCAGAAGTTTATAATTGAAAAGGTGTCCAAATGAGAAAAAGTCAGGGTTGTACTTCCGACTTTCAGAGATTCTCATCAATTGCTTTAAAAAATTATCTAGTTTATCTTTGAAAAGGCAATGTTGTGAATGAGTTTTGAAGATTTTGAAGGAACCTATGTCATTCGATAAGTTTTTGGACGTTGATGTATTCAATTTTTGCGTAACGCGAAATGCAAAAATTAATTTTTTTCCACTGAAAACATAAAAACTCTATCAGACAGTGGAACACTCTTTTTTTGACCCAAAAAACTTCACGCACGAAAATTTGAAAAGAAACAAACAAGCTTGTTCGCTATATTGCGAAAAGTACTTTTAATTAACATCAGCGACCATTTTTCGTCGAGTTATGAGTTTGAAATCTTAAAGATTTTCAGATGTTCAATTAAATTAGTTTATTTTCACGATTAAATATCATACAACTAATATACACAAATATACCCTATTTGTCAAGGAGATCATGACTATTTTTCTTCTTTCTGAAGAAATTCGGTCATTTTTCAGTTTCCACTTTGTTTTTTTGCAGCTTTTTCTTCTTCAGTAAGGACATAATCTGCAGGTTCAGAAGTTGTGAAGAATGGAAATGGTATACTTGTCAGAAACACTATTCCAGCAATTATCATGAAGTAACGATTCCACTGGAAAATATCAATATTACTGGATAAATAGAACTGGGTACCTGCTCAGATGTGTTATCAGGACATAAATAGGCAACTGTAATAGGGATTAGAAACTGCTGGAGATAACTGTGAAATGCGATAGCACCGACAGCAAAATGACAATGTTGTCGACATCGGAGTTGGAGACATTTTATAGCTCCCATTATATTGAGACCGGAAACACCGACGGCGAATGTGAATGATATTTGTGCAATAGTTCGGCTTGTTGTAGTTGCCATTGCTATATATCCGATTGCTATACCACCTCGAGCTGTACATGCGCAGATCATATATCTTGTCTTTTCTGATAAAATGATAGATTTCCTGCGATGAATTTAATTAATGCGGATAGAAGAAAAGGTAAGGCGCTTGCGAAACCAGTTCCTTTGACTTCGAAGTGCAAGACCTCTCTGAGATATGTTGGTCCAAATAAAAGAAGAGTTAGGAATCCAAGATTGCCACCAAAGTTTGATAACCAGGCAGACAGAACATAAATATCCGAGCAAACAGCCAAATATGGAACAGGTTCACGTTTCTTGGAGGTTACTTTGTGATCTTGGATCAAGTCAAGTTCCACATTTGATACATTTCTGGAAATGATACGTGGTGTTTGTGATTAAAATATGAAGAATACCTATGTTTTACTGGAGAGTCCAAGTAGTAAAAGTAGAAAAGAGCACAAAAAACAGCGGTAAATGCTCCGAAAAGGTAATATATAGATTCTCAACCAAGCGAGGAATCACAGAGGAATCCAGAAATCGGCATCGATACAACATTGCCTAGCTGAAATTATAGTTTTAATATATTCATATAATTATAGTGCATAATCTTTTTTGTACAGAAGTACAAAAGTCGGACATATGTTTTTTATAAGCCTCTTGGTAACAGGTTTTTGCAAATTAGTTTTCATGTTTTTACAGACAGGATTTTTGATAGTGTAAAGAACAGAGACTACAGTTGTCCGTGGTTCTATATTAATTGTTCAAATAGTCTAAAAACACACCTGGAAAGCACACGACAAAATAGCCAAAAAAGAACTGGATTCATTATTCGGAGCCCATACAACAGGTATAATAGCAACCACTGTGAATACTAGGCTGACACCCATTCCTTGTAATAATCGACAAGCTAGAACTGCATAGTAGCTGAAATCAACAGCCAAGGGGAATAAAACACTTCCTAACACTGATAACATTCCACAACAAGTCATCATTCTTCTGACTCCGAGATACTGTATTAAAGGGACAGATATGGTAAGACCTAGAAGACCTCCAACTGCCATAACTGCGAAGACAAACGATTTCTTCGCATTGTCTTCGAACCAATGAGTATCTGAAAATTTGAAGAGTTTTTCAAGAAGATCTAGAATTAAGAGATTCTCTTACCAGTATTATTGTCCATTTTATGATCATCCACAATATCTTTCATACAAATAACTGTGAAATTGAAAGTGAGAGAGTTCACCTGAACTAGGGTTAAATATGTGAGACCGAGTACAAGAATGAAGACACGAGTTTGATTCCAGAACACGAATTCGCTATGCTCTCGAGGTTCAACATCTGACTTCTCTTCAACGTCGATTTTCACCATTTTTGAAGACTCTGAAACTTATTGCCGATTAGGTATGCCAGGTACCTACATTTATAGAGCCCGGTCTGCTATGAACAGATACTGAAAAAAACATATGTTAGAATGATATAAGAATCCACCATGTTTTTCGATGAAAAAGATTGAATGAGCAGAGACGATATTTGCCGCCTGTTAAATACGCCGCCTGTTAAAATAATATTTGCCGCCTGTTAAAAATGTAGTTGTTTTTCCTAGCCATGCTCATTTGCATATGACATCATAAATCTTCTTCCAATATGATTTCTGCTGCCGAAAATGTGTAAATGCGATGATCGAACAAAAAACAAACAGGAATATTTTAAAATTGAACTTTCAAAAACGTACTTGATGTCTTGTTTTGTTATAAACAAACAGGGGCGGCAGGCTTTCTGGTAGATCATCTAGACTTCTAACTCGGTTAATGCTAAAATTCAATTATTATTTAATCTGAAATTGTTCTGTCTGTTCTGGTAAAATCCACAACACATTTATCAGGTGCTAACAAGGGAGGTCCAAGTACTTCCCCATTCAACTTTTTCTTAAAATTTGTATTGACTTTGCTTCAAATTGTCAATGTCAGAATCGGTTTTTACAGTCCCAATTACTCACCAGAACACTTGTATATAAAGATTTTTAGACGTTCTTTCAAGAAATAAAGACAATGACATCAAATTCCACAAATTTATTTCTAAAAGTACATAAAAATAATAATAATAATAATCACATAAATAGACACAAATAGACCCTATTTGTAAAGGAGATCGTGGCTGTATTTCTTCATTTTTCGAAGAAATTCGGTCACTTTTCATTTTCTACTTTATATTGTGCTGCTTTCTCCTCCTCTGTTTTGACATAATCTGCAGGTTCCGCGGTTGTCAAGAAGGGGAATGGTAGACTAGTCAAAAACACAATAGCAGAAACGATCATGAAGTAACGGTTCCACTGGAAAGAATCAATATTATTAGAGATATAAGGACATGGATTTGAATACCTGTTCGGGTGTGTTATCTGGACACAAATAGGCAACTGTCATTGGTGTAATGAATTGGGTGAGATAACTGAGAAGAGCGATAGCACCCACGGCAAAATGACAATGTTGGCGACAACGAAGTTGGAGACACTTCACAGTTCCCATGATATTCAGGCCAGAAATAGAGATGGCAAATGTGAAGGATGTTTGTGCAATAACTCGGCTCGTTGTATTAGCCATGGCAAAGTATCCAATAGCCAGTCCACCTCTTGAGATGCATGCGCAGATCATATATCTTGTCTTTTCTGATAAAAATGTGCATCTATCCGACAAATGTCCAGCTATAAATTTGAACAATGCGGATAAAAGAAAAGGAAGAGCGCTTGCGAAACCAGTTCCTTTGACTTCGAATTGCAAGACCTCTCTGAGATATGTTGGACCATACAATACAAGAGTCAAGAATCCCAAATTGCCTCCAACGTTTGATAACCAGGCAGACAGAACACAAATATCAGAACAAACCGCCAAATATGGAACAGGTTCACGTTTCTTCGCAGTCACTTTATGATCTTGGATCAAGTCGAGCTCTACGTTTGATACATTTCTGAAAAGAGTATGGTAGTTGCGATTGTAAAGTTAGAGGGAATACCTATGTTTCACTGGAGAGTCCAAGTAGTAAAAATAGAAAAGAGCACAAAAGATTGCTGTCAATGCTCCGAAAAGGTAATAAATCGATCTCCATCTAAGCGAAGAATCACAGAGAAATCCAGAAATTGGCATGCAAACAACGTTACTCAGCTGAAATCATGTGATGTTGACTTTTAGAGAACATTAGTGCAAAAGGGAACCAAAGTGGAGTGAGATTATAGCCCGAGGACACAACATATTTTCATACTTTTGTTCGTGTAATTCAAATGAGAAGTTTATTTTTGAGTTTTATGGATCCATGACAATTGAATATGTACATTTGATTGCGATCCATTTGGTTGAACGTTGATTAATTTTATAGAACCGATTGGCCGTTTTTTCATTAACAGAGCCTTTTTTGAAATCATACCGGTTTGTCAGGAGGGAAACAATTGAAAAGTAATCAAAAGGAGCTTTTGAAAATTGTTGGAATCAGCGTCATTTGATAGTACGCTCCAAATGTATTTACTGTTTAAAAAAAAAAATAATGACTAGTTTTTGAGAAAATCGTTCACGACTTTGTAAATAAATTAAAAAACATAACATAATTCTGACCGTTTCTGTACTTGTCAATAAGTTTATGAAAAAGTTCTGAATTTCTCAATTTTGAAACTATTCGAACTATGATACTAACTTTCAGAACCCTCTGACTCACCTGGAAAGCACACGACAAAATAGCCAAAAAAGAACTGGATTCATTATTCGGAGCCCATACAACCGGGATAATCCCAATAACTGTGAACACCAAACTGACACCCATTCCTTGTAATAATCGACAAGCTAGAACTGCATAGTAACTGAAATCAACAGCCAATGGAAAGAGAATACTCCCCAACATCGAGAATACTCCACAACATGTCATTATCTTTCTGACTCCAAGGACCTGTATTAAAGGAACAGATATAGCGAGGCCAATGAGACCTCCAACAGCCATCGTCGAGAAAATTAGTGATTTTTTAGCACTATCTTCGAACCAATGAATATCTGAAAATTGTGAGATTTTTGGAATAATCTAGAGATATGGGATTTTTACCAGTGTGGTTGCTCATTTTATGGTCTTCCACAATGTCTTTCATACAAATAACAGTGAAATTGAAGGCTAGAGAGTTGATCTGGACCAGTGTTAGATAAGTCAAACCAAGTAAAAGAATGAATATTCGGGTTCGATTCCAGAATACGAAATTACTATGCTCTCGTTGTTCAACATCTGACTTCTCTTCGACGTCGATTTTCACCATTTTCGAAGTTTCTAAAAAAATAACTTACGGTTGAAAATAGGTTTTGAGACTACGGTTCTGTTTTATCAGATACCGTACTCCCAGTGTTCAATAAAAATGAAAAAAAATCACCATCATCATGATGATGATTCGTCGATGAATGAGCAGAAAACGATTTTTGTTGTGTGTTAAATAGTTGTTTTAACTCTTCATGTTCATTTGCATTTGACATCGATAATCCTTTGACGAATTGATTTTTGTTGCTGAAATTTTGTGACCTGTGTAGAATTGTAGCAGAACAAAAAAAAAAGAATAATTTAGAAAAATTGTTTTTTGAAGAGAAAAAAATTTGCCGCCAGCAGGGGTCGAACCTGCGACCTTGGGCTTATTAGACCCACGCTCTAACCGACTGAGCTATGGCGGCTGTTGCAGACCAGTCTTCTAATTGCTATGATGCAAAAGTGGGAAAAAGAAAAATATAGAGCAATGTTCAATAAAAAAAAAAAAAGAAAGAGAGAGAGAGAGATGAAGCTCACAAAGAGCAGAGAGACAACGTGATGTTTGAGGTCAGAAAAAATTGTGACCAAGCAAAAATAAATAGAAAAAAAGGAGCACTTCCATGTTATCGGGCGAGTAATTTATGGCTCAAAGTTCGAATATTTATATTTCTTTTTTCTTTGAATAACAAGGAGCTCGCGAAGCACAAAACAACTTCATCGAAACAGAAACTAGGAGCAAAATTCGGCAGAAACATATGATGAGAAAAAGTGTCAGGTGTCTTTAAAAAAAACGAAAAGTTTCAGATTTTCCCAATCAAAAATTGAACGAACTGTGATGTGTTTAATAAAAAGTTTTTATGAAAATTCATTTTAAATATTGAAAAAATGATGAATTTAGATTTTTAATAATCATCATGATGATAAGAACATTCGGGAAGGTATTGAAAAAAAACCAATTAGGAACTGATCTTTGCAAAAATTAATTCCTGTGTATGGTTTGATGGTACATTGTTCGCACATTTAGAATCAGGTTACACTACGAAAAAAATAGATTGAAATAGAATACATGTTCAGGATTGTCATGCTTATCTTATTAGCCATAGGAAACTCCGAAAATTCAGAATCGGGCCATCTGAATGAATTGTGTGAAAAAATACAAAGGTTTTTGAAGAGACCTCTTTCATTCAATAGCACTTTTAGAATTTTTCACTATTTTTTGATAATACACAGAAAGATAGAAAATTTCACGTGAAAAATAATTATAAAATGCTACATAAAAACGTGAGTTTTATTTTTTCATGTTCTTTTCAGTTTTTTCAGTTTCTTCTGATATTACCAAATTTTGAAGCTTACAGCCTTTTTTCAAAATTTTCAAAAAAAAAGTTTCTAGGGTTATTTTTCATAACTGATTGCCCTATGGTTAGGTAATAGCCCTTCAAAATTGAGTTTAAACAGTTTTTCTCATGTTCAAGCTGAAAACTTTGGAGCTGGAATTTGCGCATTGAGGTTTGCGTTTAGCAAGTATAGGATACGGGATATTGGTAAGCGTTCAAAAATCTATCGAATGACATATATGTCATTGAAAACCTCCATGTATTTTTTGAACCCATTTAAAGATGGGGTAAAGGGACTCAGCAAGTTCCTCTTAAAAGAAAGAGCACATTTTTTAAGGTAAGATCCTCGAAGGATTTTTAACCGAAAAATCTGGTATTCGAAAAAGTTTGATTTGAAAAAAGAAACTTGGAAACTTTCCACGTATCTCTATAAGTTGAAAGTTTCCAAATTTTCAACTTTGAACATTTTTTTCTCGAATACTAGACTTTTCGGTTGAAAACCCCTCGAGGGTCTTACCAAAAAAAATGTGCTCTTTCTTTTAAGAGCAACTTGCCGAGTCCCTTAAATGGGTTTAAAAAAAAACCTTTAAAGCTTTATCAAAAATATTGGTATTTTGAAATACTGGTTCGGGCCCAGTTCTAAAATTTCTGGAACGAACCGAAATACCAAAAGGAGTTCTCAAAGTTTCATTTTTCAGCTCCGGAGACAGTTTTGGACCATGATTTAGGATTCACAGGTATTACGTTTTCAAAAATGGACACCGGTCTAGTTTTTGAGTTTAGGTCCACTCTAGAGAGAATTTTAGATGCTTTGGCTCACTTCAAAGACCGCTTTTCAAATTGCACTTTCAGATCAACAGTTGCAGGCTAAAAAAAAAGTTGAGATCTTGGATCGAAGTAGGACTGAATGACCCTATTTGTGAAGTCCTTTCCCAACAGATGCGTAAAACGGATTTCTGATGTTTATGGGTCAAAATGTATCCAAGAAGGAAGTCCCCTTGTCTAATTCTGACATGTACATGACATCATTTCTCGTGCCTCATTTTTCTCGAACCTTTTCTGGCTAGTACCTTCTCGTACCCGTACCCGTGCCCTTTCTCATTCTTCTCTATAAACAGTGTGTAATATCATCTAATTGCATTCACGTACACTATATACGTTAGTAATCACAACATTCACCATTTTTTGGTGCACCAAACCATTACACCCATCTAATTTTCGCAATGACTCATCGACTTTTTTGCACAGAAATGTGTGTAATGTGCCTGGTACCAAAATAAAAAAAAAACGCGAGAAATATAAGAATTTGTTATTTTCGAGAAAATGAAAACAAAATTGACGGCGAGGCTATTTGATGTGCCATTTTCGAAATATAAACATCATTGCATCAGATTATTCGATTAGCTAAAAGGACAAAAATGATGAAATTATATGAATGAGGTTTGGGACGAAGAATTCAGGGAACTATCTGAGTCAGAGAACAATAACAACAATGAAAAATGTCTTTGAAAATCAGCGATATTTGAGGAAAAACAATATTGACACAAATAAACGTGATCAAAGTCATGAGACACAGAAGCTTTTGCATCATGCAGCGACAAATATCAAACACTTCTGAGCTTATGAAGTGGGAGGCCCCAGAAGGTCCATGATGGCATTGTGGTTCAACAAGCCTCGGCCATGATGTAATAGACCGAGCCTCGTTCGATCGCCAAGTAGAATTTTCAGTCATCTGGATCACCGATGAACAAAACTGTTGAAATTAATTTCACCGCAAAAAATTAAGAACATACGCGAATTCTGAATCGAGCTGGACTTGATAAAAACTCACTCAATTAGACTCAGAACAAGTCTTGGCCTGGGTCTTGGTTTGAGAAGATATCTGCATTGATTGACTTATCCGAAACTTTTAGCGACTTACAGTAAGCAGGAACGAAGTGAGAGATTACGCTTCTGTCTCAGGAGTCCGGACTACAAAATTATTTTTCCAATGGAAGCTAAAGAAAAAAAAAACTTTTTAAAATCATTTTCAAGCTAAAAAAAAATTAAAGACACCCAAAAATATTAGTGAAAAGGGCTTTGTTGTCTTGGAATAGTACAAACCAAGTAGAAAGATACAGTACAGTAATCTATGTATACGCCGACCAAAAATACCATTTTTTTCAGATGTTAGGTAGGAGCTTATCCAATTTTCAATGTCAGAAATAGTTTCTACCCATGGCGAATATACTAGAAAACGTATTTTCGCTTCGTAATTTTTCAGCTAAACCTACAGTAACCCGATTGCAATTGGCTCATATTAAACGTATAAAAAAGGTTGTTTAAAAAATGAAAAAAAAAATTGTGGTCGGTACTATTTTTTAAATAATCCTGGTTAGCTCAACGCACCCAAAAAACTCAAACATCAAATTTTTGATCAAAAAATGAGTCATAGGAATCACAGGTCATTTTTTTATTTGGAAATTTCAGGGTTCCCGGTAGAAAGGATTCAACTTATTTTCACAAAGCGTTTCAGACTGGAAAGCTATAAAAAGTTCACGGGGCCATTTGGGGGCTGACTTAGGAAAAAACACTGAATTATATGTTAACAGAAGAAGTCACAATATATCTCAAGCTTGTGGGGTGAAATTTAGTTCCTGAAATCGCTCAAGCTAAGAAAAGTGCTAAATCTGAAAACCAGACATCAAAACGGTCACATACCCAAAATTAAATGTAAGATTCATTTTTATGTATTAGTTTTGAGCTTGATAAATTGTTTCACGAGTTCCAGCTCAGTTTAGGGTTGCTCAAATCTTGTTCTTGTCGTAGAATTTCGCTCTCTTTATATGCTAAATTTTCAGAATTTTGCCGAAAACCTTGTCTTATCCAGTTGATTCAACAGACTTCCCCTATTCAGTCAAATCCTTCTCGAAATTTCAACTTGAAACGTGTCAACCCTAAATCGGTCCTTTAGTTTTTTGATCAAGAGCCCGCGGAGCCACGGAGCACACGCTCGCTCGAACCTTCAACATTTTCCAACCAAATTTTGAAGTGATAATTTATTGCCATTTTTCCGGGTATTGAAAATAAAGTTGCTGATTAGAGCCACTGAATTATAATCAATTTTTCAGAAGCTACATTGTTTCTGCTATACTTTTCTAGATAAGATAGTGTTATCTCGAAAAAAACGAAAATAGTTTTCCAGATTTTTCGTGCTTTATTTATACTCTTTCTACTCGTCTTCTCAAGATCTTTCCAAATTTCCACATTATTCTAAATCTAGACATTTGACCAAAGAAAGACGAATACGTCGATGACTCATTTGGACGAGGGAAGGAGGAGAAATGAACGAACGAACGACGAAAAAAACCATTCAATATTATAAGAAACCATTTAGGCTCCGCCCACAAAAAAAGGAGCCATCGCCATATCATTCAGATCATTCTTGTGTTTTATAACCCTTCTGGTCATACGACCTCTCTCCTCTTCGCTCCTTCGGACACCCTAATCTGATTCTATTTTCAGAGATGCCAACAAAGCAAATCGAACTCAAAGAGGTGAAAAGCGACGCCAAAGAAGTCGAGAAGAAGTTGGAGAAAGCTGCATTGATGAAAGTCCCGGATGGTGGATATGGATGGATCATTGTATTGGCCTCGTTCTGCTTGAATATCATTGTGGATGGTGTTGTCTATACAATTGGAAAGCCGCTTCAACCGATTTGGGTGGATGCGTTCAATATCTCGGATACTTCGGCTTCGTTGGCTGTCTCGATCTTGTCGGCTTGCTACTACTTCACCGGTTAGTTTACGGAATTAGTATGAGCATTTAGAAGGGCGAATAAGATATTATTAGGGTTCAAGAGCACATGAAAGAGCACACACAACATGAATGAATCAGAAGCAGTAGGAAAAATGAGGAAATAATATTTTCTACGCTTAGCTTACTTGAGAAGTATATCTTCTCACGTAATTTTTAGGATCACGTTTGGAAGAGCTTAAGAGCTAGCTCAAATTTTTCTATAGTTTCATTTCCATAATTTTGACCACTTTTCTTTCAAAAATTAGGCAAAAACGACGACTTTCACGATAAACACAAGAATTTTATCTTTTTTAGTTCAGTCGTAAATTCGCTTAAAAAATACACGCAAAACGAGCGCAAATCTAGAAAAGGATTTCAATTACTTCATGCGCGTCACGGTCGCGTTGCGTGTTCTTCGTGTTTTTTCTCAGAAATCATTCTTTAGTTTTTTTTTTAATACACATATTGTAATCGCAACGTGAACCAATTCAACAAAAGAAAAACAAAAAGTTGTCTTTATACGCGTCGCGGTTGCGTTGCGTGCTCTTCATACTTTTCTTGATTGAAACCTAGTCTTGTTTAACACGCAACGCGCCCGCAACGCAACTGAGACCGTAGCACATATATGAACATTCAAATGTCTTTGACTGCGTCACGGTCGCGTTGCGTGTTATCTACGTTTCTTGAACTATCTGTTAATTTTCTAACCAAACAAAACGAAACTGAAAGAATAAAATAAGTATTTCAGCTTAAACTTTTCAATAATACAAGGATTCCAATGTTTTTGTGCGTGTTGCGGTCGCGTTGCGTGCTTTCTTCATTTAATTATTTTTTCAATCGGAATCATCCGTTAGTTTTTTATCCATACGCAACGCTATCGCAACGCAACGGAAATAATTTTTTTTCTTTTCACCTAATTTGTACTCTACACAACTCGCACTTTCACTCGTTCGCATAGTATTAGTCATTCTTGAGTCATAGGGTTACTCTACTTTTGTTTTCCCGCTCAAAAAATTTCAAATTGTTTTCTGAGATGGGATCCGTAGAATTGAATTTTGACCTCAGAATTCGCTGAAAAAAAATTTCTAGAGAAGCCTTATTCAGTAGAGCGTCATTCACCAATCATATTCAAGTAGGTCATGCTAGTTTTTGGAAACCTACCATAAGTTTATTAATTTCACAATAATAACCTCTCCTTTTCAGGACCCCTTGCCTCTGTTCTCTGTGATCTCTATGATTGTCGTCGTGTTGCTATTCTCGGAGCTGTCATCGCCACCTTGGGATACATTGCCTCCGCTCTCTGCCCCAATATCTATTTCCTCTACATCACTTTCGGAATTGTTGTTGGTATTGGATACGGTCTCATGTACCTCCCAGCAATTGTTGTCATTTCCCAATGGTTCCACATTAAGCGCTCATTGGCTACTGGAATTGCTGTTTGTGGAAGTGGTATTGGAACCACGCTCTTTGCCAATGTATGTTTTATTTTCGTGAAAATCGATATTTGCAAAAACATATTAGATGATTCATAATTTGATTGAAAAACGACATTAAATATTATTAAATTAAAAAAGAACGAAAAACACTTTTCCGAAAAAAAAAATAAAAAAGAATTGGGCCGAACCGGGAATTGAACCCGGGACCTCTCGCACCCGAAGCGAGAATCATACCCCTAGACCATTCGGCCATATTTAACGAGCAGATTTTTTTCAAAGACTATTTTCAGCTCAATGACTTGGTATTGCAATTGGTTGACAATAATTGGATAGCCTTCATGGTGTTCCTCGCAATCGTTTCACTGTTTGGTGTTTTGTTCGGAAGTCTATTGAAGAATGTTTCTCCAAGCAGCGAACAAGTCGATGAAGTCGGTGGTATTGTTAAGGATTATGAAGTGAAAAAAGTGAATGAGGCTGGGCCATCGAATGAATCAGAGACACCATTGCTCGCGAAGTTGGAGCAACATCCAGAAATCAGCAACTTGAAGAAAAATCCTGATCAAGATATCTCGGAGATTGTCGAGCATGATATTGAGCTTTTCAATAAACCAATTCTCCAACAAGCAGAATTGTGCTCAATCAACCCGGACAGATTGGAAACTGCTCCAAAGCAACAAACGCCTCCTAAGGATGATGACAAAAAATCATTTCGCAAAGCACTTTCCAACCTCGTCGATCCCCAATTGCTCAATTCGCCTTCTTTTATTCTTTTGGCCTTCTCCGGACTTCTCACAATGATCGCTTTCTATGTTCCATTCATTTATCTTGGAGAAACACTCAAGAAAATTGATGGATTAAGTGTTGGCCAGATCTCACTTCCAATTTCAATGATTGGTGTTGTCAATGTTGGTGGACGTATTCTTTGTGGGTAAGTGAAAAGATTCATAATTAATTAAACTGGGTCGAATAATAATATTATTTCAGTCGTCTTTCGGATCATCCCAAAATGAGTGCCTTGATTGTGAGTGCGTTCGCAATCACTTTGGCCGGATTCGCCACAATGCTCGTCCCATTGTTCTCTGCTTACTGGCAATTCATTGCTTATACCATTCCATTCTCCATTGGCGTTGGTGAGTTGGGCTCAAAATTAGGAAAGAGTAATAGCTCATATTTTGCTGAAGATCTTCTGAACTAGGACTGAAACCAAGATTTTTCAAGTAGCTTACTTTTGGGACCATATTCTGAAAACTTGAAAACTACTGGATATCTCTAATCAAATATTTACGATCTGATCATTATAGTTTCAAAATTATTATAGAAACTCATTGAAACGAGCAAGACCACAAAAAACGAATTTGGTCATATTTTTGTAGTTTTTCTAAAATGAGATTTCATGAAACAGATCTCGACCTTTTTTTGGCCTAATTTTACGATTTTCACAAATCAAATAACTTTTCAAAGTAAATCACCTCCAAAACCAGAAATTTATCTCTTAGACCTATTTTCAGGTCCTTCAGAGCAAATTAAAGAGAACAATTCGGTTTGTTTTTGCCTGATATAATCGGGTGATGTGTATTCATTTGAGGATAACTATGTATTTATCAAAAAAGAATCACCTATAACTAAACCAAAACTTCAAAATTAATTCCAAGTTCCAAAAATACACTCTTCCATTTTTCAGCCTCATTCGGAGCTCTTCGTTCAGTCATTGCTGTCGAACTCGTCGGAGTTGAAAAACTTAACACGGCCTTCGGAATCCTCATGGTTTTCATGGGTGTCGGATGCCTCATTGGTTCCCCACTCGCTGCTGCTCTCAAAGACATCACCGGCAACTTCGACGTTTCTTTCTACGCTATGGGGGCTATCATGATGATTAGTGGAGTTATGTTGGTGCCACTTCAGAATATCCGCAACCGCGAACTTGCCAAAGAATAAATCTTCTTCTTCTTATTATATATTATTCGAGTATTTATTGGTCTTTCTATGTTATGTTCAATGATTTCATTTAATAAATGATGATATTTCAATTGTTTTTTGCACTGGGCAGATTACGGTCACAAAAATTAGCATATTTCAAAAATATTAACGATGACATAATCGGAATGTTTTATTAATAAAACAAAGAGATCAAAATATCACACTAAAATGAAGTTGAAAGTTCAAGAATCATTATTCCGAGTTTTGTGGACATATGGACCGGGTTCGGCAGTGGATAGAAATGGAAATGGCAGATTGGTAACAATGACAACGCCGGCGACAATGTAAAACAAAAGGGCAAATTGTTGAGCAGAGTTGTCGGGGACAATAAATCCTACGAAAATAGGGCCGACGAATTGGATGATGTTGGCAGTGAAGGAGACAACAGAGATGCCAAAATGAACATGCTGACGGCAACGCTGAAAAATAGACGATAAATGTTTTCAAACAAGCCCAAATATGCTAAAGGGCTCTCGAATTAAAAAATAAAAAGCTAACAATGTAAAAATAGACCTGGTCCGATAGAATGGGATTACAAATAGTAGTTTTGAATTTGGGCCCAGATAACAACTCATGAACAGGGTGTTTTCTAATTCGGACCTTCTGAATCGTACTAGGTGTTACATTCTGGGCCCGAATCAGAAGCTCAGCTAGTCCTATTTTCAAAGAGGTAGAATCTGATACCTATTATCAGTTTTTTGACTAAGAAAGACCTACGAAACGGTCCTTCTCGAATGCAAAAATCAGTAACCTAATTTCAACAAATCTGCCCAATTCAGGAGGTTTGATTCCGGGATCAACGACTCACAAACCCATCAAAACTTACCAATTGAAGGCATTTGACAGTTCCCATTACATTGATCCCCGAAAATACAATGGCAAGTGTATATGCGATTTGAGCTATCATTTTATCAGTTGTCTGAAAATCTTTTCATTTTCTCAATACTCTTCCCTTTTCATTGCTTACCCATGCCATTGCCACATATGCAATAGCCATTCCAACTTGTGAAACTGCCGCGCACATTATAAACCTTGTCTTCTCCGATACATAATCCATTCGATCCGAGACTTGACCAGCTACTATTTTAGCCAATGCTGATAGGAAAAAGGGAAATGCACTTGCTAGACCTGTTCCTTGGACATCGAAATGGAGAACATGTTTGAGGTATGTTGGACCATATAGGACGAGCATGAAGAATCCGAGATTTCCACCGAATACGGATATGAGACAAGCTATGACACATGGATCCTTGACGATTGCAAAATATGGGACAGGTTCGCGACCTTTGGTTTCAAGTTTGCCGGTTTGAATTCGAGTGAGCTCTTTTTGTGAGACATTTCTGCAAGGATATTAGATCATAATTTACTATATTTGAGAATATTACCTATGGAAAAATGGCGTGTCTTTATATGAAAAGAAGAAGCCAATATAACACAAGAAAGTGATAACACCGAACATATAATAGATCGATCTCCATCCAAGAAAACTCTCACACAAAATACCACTAACAGCCATACAAATAACACTTCCAATCTGAAGTGCGCAAGACAAAATCGCCAAAAATGTGCCTATTTCATTATTCGGTGACCAAGAACCTGGAATAACGGCGACGGCAGTAAAGACTGTACTTATCCCAATTCCTTGAAGAATTCGACACAAAAAGAGCAAATAATAATGGGAAACGGCGATGGGGAAAAAAAATGAACCAAATGCGGATATAACTCCTGACAGTGTCAGGATGTTCCGAACTCCAAATCGGGATATTAAAGGGACAGAAGGGACGAGACCGAGCATTGAGCCAATGGCAGTTCCAGAGAAGAGCATTGCTTTGTGAGATGTACTTTCCATAAAATGAAGACCTGGAATGAACAAGATGGAAGGTAATGATAGTTGACTTTTTTTTTTGTCATTCTATGTCAGGTCCGTTTTGATCCGATTAAGGAAAAAAAAAAGTCAGAATCTAACTTCAACCAATTTCAGGTGTCATTTGCCTAACTAACCCAGTCAGTTAGAAGCCAAAAGCTTTGGACAAAAATATTTTGAGCATCGGGTATTTATGGGCCTCTGCCTTATTCAGAAATTATTGTTTAGGCCGATTTGAACCGGATCAAGTAAAATTCAAGATATATGTTTAATCTGTAAAATCATTTCAACTCAGAATATGTTCAAAGTACAAAACCCTCTGCTCACCTGATTGATTTGTTCGATGATGTGCTTCGATCAGATCATCCATACAAATAACAGTGAACGTAAAAGTGAGTGAGTTGATCTGCGACAATGTCAAACAAACCAAACTCAACACCAATATATACATCCTCGTCCGATTCCAAAAAACAAAACTCGAAGTTTTTCTTGGCACCGGCGATGTTTTATCATCATTCAAAACATCAATCTTCACCATCGCTGCAATTTTTGAAAAATCATGACAAAAAAAGTGATTTATATATGTATGATAGAATTTGCATAACATGGAAATGGGTTACATTTCGAACTCTGATGTATAATTCTTGTGACTAACCTTCAATCTCCATTTCATCCAGCATTGTTTTTTGTTGAAAATATTTGAACTGTAAATAACTGAAAATATATATGGGTTATTTGAGAAAAGCATGTTTACATAGATGATTTAGAAAAAAAAGAAAAAGATAAGTGGAATGTTCATGGAAGAGTTTTCGGAATTACAAAAGGAGCTGGCTCAGAAGTTGTAATAAAGGGGAATGGTATATTGGTGATAACTGTGATAACGCAGATGGCATAAAAAAGGACGGCAAATTGCTGCGCAGAGTTATCCGGAACAAGAATCCCAACAAAAATAGGCCCGATTAACTGGATCAAATTGGCTGTCAAGGAGACAAATGTCATTCCAAAATGAACATGTTGACGACAACGCTAAACAAGAAAAAAATATATATAATGGGATATAGGGGATATATTACCAATTGAAGACATTTGATCACTCCCATCACATTGATACCCGATAATACTATGGCAAATGTATACGCGATTTGAGCTACCAAACGAGACGATGTCTGCAAGTGTTTGTATACACCTGTTTGTTTGTTTGTTCTGTTTTTCGAACTTTTCGATGAGTTCGTTTTCCAGGTATATCCTAGGTACTGTCTAAATACTTCAAAAGTACGATTCTAGGTGTTTTCAGATACAGTTACAAGATTTGTGTAAAGTTTCAATCTAATATCCGTTATTGTTAGGAAATGTCAAAAAAATTATGAAAATTGAAATAAAAAGCTGATCAAGTAGTAATTTTTACGGTTTTCGCAAAATCAGTTTTAAAACTGGAAGTCATAAAAGAAGCTATCAACTCAAGAATAATTTTGAATTGGACAATGTCCAATTTTTATGATGTTCCTTGACTTATTTGGGACCCGAAAAGAAATCTAAATGTTTCGAACAGAAAATGAAAAAGATTTCTGCAAAAAATATGTTTGGGAGTGATTCGGTAAAAAATTCAAAAGATTGGACCAGACAGGTTTGAGAATGTTTGAGAATTTTTGGGCTTAACTAATAAATATAGTTTTGAGTCCAATTTCTAGGCTTTAAACGATATAATGAGGTCGTTTTAAGGCACACCAAAATTACAACAGAGACAAGGACGGCTTCAAAAAGTACTATTACAATTCGGCTTGAGAACTAAATTTTAAAAAAAAGTGCAAAACCAATAAGACGGAATAATTTCAAATAATTTTAGTCGACAAAAAATAACTGTTCAGGAAATTTTTGAATAAAAATAATTTTTTCGTCTTTGTTTGCTGGGTCAGAAAATGGTTTCTTTTCTTCTCTTGATCAGTGAAGTTTTTTTTTTTCAAATGAACAAAAGATTTCTTTTGTGAACGTTTTTTTTGTGTTATTTATACTTACCCATGCCAAAATAGCGAATGCGACAGCCATTCCAAATTGAGAAATACTTGCGAAAAACACGAATCGAGTCTTCTCCGATACAAAGGTAAGACGATCGGATATCTGAGCAGCGACGATTTTGCAAATCGCGGATAGTAAATGAGGAAGAGCACTTGCAAAGCCAGTTCCACGGACATCGAATTGTAGAACATCTTTGAGATATGTTGGGCCGTATAGGACGAGCATGAAGAACCCGAGATTCCCTCCCAAGGCCGAGACAACACAAGTCATTACGGTTTTATCAAATATGATATCTTTGAATGGAACAGACTCCCGTTTTTTGACTTCAGCTTTACCATCTTGGATTCGGGATAATTCCTTTTGTGAAACGTTTCTGAAAATAAAATAAAATGTTATCGGATTCGAAAACAAATGATAGCCTACCTATGAACTGTTGGACTATCCTTATAGGTCAAGAAAAAGACGGCATAAAATCCTAAAGTGAGAGCTCCAAATATATAGTTAATCGATCTCCATCCAAGTGAACTTTCACATAATATTCCACTGATTGACATACAAATCACATTGCTGATTTGAAGTGCGCAAGACAATACTGCCATGAATGTGCCCATTTCACTTCTCGGAGACCATATCCCAGGAATGACAGCAACCGCCGTGTATATCACACTACTTCCAAGTCCTTGTAAAATTCGACAAACGAAAACGAAGTACATGTTGGAATCAACTGCAATTGGGAAAAGAAGAGCTCCGAGAGATGAGCAGATACCGGAGAGGGTTAGGACTTTGCGGATACCAAATCGGGAAATGAGGGGGGCTGCTGGGAGAAGGCCAATTGTTGCTCCGATGGCGATTCCGGAGAAGAGAAAGCCTTTTTGAGTGCTGGATTCCATGAAATGTAGGCCTGTAAAGCAATCAGTATGAGGGTTCAGGTCAGAAATATAAAATCTATTTATTTTCAAACTAATCACGCAAATGTGGAATTATTATATAGTGGTTTCTGAATCGGACCTCAACCAATGAAATTTTCATTGAATCTAGTCTAAAACAAAACATCTGATCAGACAAACTTCGATTTTCGAAATTCCAACGTGAATACTTCTGGAACCCGATTTACACGATTTGCAATTTCTGTCCGATTTTCTGTTGTGAACCCAGTCCAGTGAGAATTTTAAAAGTGTGTTCGATCCAGGAACTATTATTTGGAATCCGTGAAAAATCGAGTCCGGTTTGAAAAATTGAAGTAAACACAAAATAAGTAACTTCTTGAAAACAATTCGCAACTGGATATTACTTTTTTTCAATGACTTTACTGATTTTCTCATTTTTATTGTCAGTAGTCTAACTTTGTGAGCTCTCGGTTAACCATCTAGAAGAAAATACATTGATTTTTGATACTTTGAATTTAACAATTTTGCGTTACAACAGGACCACGTGGAACCCAGGATAAGACTCCCCCTCATAATCTTACCTGATTGATTCGTTCGATGATGTTCCTCAATGACATCATCCATGCAAATAACAGTAAATGTAAAAGTAAGTGAGTTGATTTGTGACAATGTCATACATACTAAACTCAAAAACATGATAAATATCCTTGCTCGATTCCAGAATACAAAATTCGAAGTTTTCCGAATCGTCGGAAAATGTCCATCCTTATCCGAAATATCGATTTTATCAGTCATCTCTTGTCCTTGTTTTGGACAATTCAAGGTTTGCGGACAAATTTTGTAATCAATCGAGTATTTATACTTGTCATTTGCATAAGCCATTTTCTGGTTCGATTATTTGTTTTCCAATTTTTTATTCAGGGGGTCTTATCGGCGAAAAAACTCAGAAGAAAAGAGAACAGAAAATCAAAAACGTTACGATCAAATAAAATCAAAATTGAAATATTATATTATTTATTTATAATTGATTGAAAATTGTGTGTTTTTTATATTGTTTCAACATATTGCAAAAGAGCTTGATGGAGAGAGACGAGACGCAGAGAAATGCACTCAGCAAGAAAAAGCCGGGATTTGCTGATGTTTTTGGCAGACCTGCGATATTTGATGTGGCAAGTTTGCCGCAGTTGTGTGGCAGATATGCCCATCTATGTGTCTGTTATCGGAGTTCGTGACTTTTGCTAATATGGAACATTTTCAAGTACACGTGTACTTGGATTTGACTATGAAAAAATATGAAAACGCATCGTTAAGTGATCAAACATTTGTATTCTTTTGGTAAAATTGTTGTAACTCAGCTCAACTTTCGTGATTCTTCCTTTTGAGTCCGATTGTCGTATCCAAATCAAGAAAATTGTTTTCAAGATTCAAATTCGGACACAAGAAGTTCCAAACAACATGGATCAACTCATTTTTTTTTAATTATGGGAATATCTGAACAATTACGTTTCAGAAATGAAATATTTCGAAGCAGGTGAAATCACAGGTTCTCATATGTACCAGTCGTGTTTCAAATTTCTCTATAACCCAGTTTGATCACTTGATCCGAGTCTGACTCAACTGGAATCCGATCTGACCCATTTGACCCAATCCGGTGTTTACATGGATTTAGCTGGGTCTAATAATGTATGTCAAGTTCTAGTCAGTTCTCAGTTATAATAAATATGAGTCAAGTTGAGATGAGTTACGATCTTGTTTAGACTCGATTCGAATTATCTTGCTTGATTTCAGATTTTTCTTCTAACACAATTATATACCGAGTTTCCAACTTGCTAATCATTCTGAAAAGTACAAAGAACCATTTTATTTTTCATTTTTTATCATCATAAGTATTATAATCATAGCTTCCCGAAATTGCATATCCATTACTATCCTGCAATTCATATGCCGCTGGATCCGAAACATCTGCAGTATAATCATAGTACTGTCCTACCACGTAGCAAATTGACAAGACAATGATAAACAACAGAAGTGAACTGAAAAAAAAACATGTTAACGTAAAAAAAAAACAAAATTATTTCTCTCAACTTACATGTTTGAACTCATAATGAACACCATTTTCAAATACTAGGTTCTTTCTTAAATAATAGTTTCTGTTTGTGTATAGGATTTGACCCAACATCAGTGCCATTGGGTCAAATAAGCAGTAGTAAACAACTGAGAACTCATTGGAACAAGGTTGATCATGACCAACATAACAGAACTTTTCAAATGAGTGCCAACTAATTGTACAAAACAAACATTTGTTTCTTGAGCACCTTGATGATAACTCATTCGTTCGCATTTTAAAATCCTTAAAGGAAAATGTGAACGAAAGACGAAGATTTTTGTTCAAACTTCTTCCTATATGGGTGGAGATTATTGGGTGGAGATATTGTATTCATTTTGCAACACCATACCAAAAGTTTTTCACTCATTTGAGATATCATCGGTTGGTGTGACTGTTTGATTACATGATTATATACAAAGTTACGTTTGATAATTATATAAAACCATTTCAGTCATTTGCGTTGCTAAAACAAATTTCCTTGTGTTTCTGAAAAAATTTAGATTAAAAAAATGTTTCACCTTAAAAATCATCAGAATTATCAATAATATTCTTGGTAGCAGCATCTGCGTCGCTTGCGTGCGTTGCGATTATCAGTAAGAAGTGCGTTTCACAGAATGCTTGATAGTTTTTTTTTCAAAATGTATTCCCAAGTGCGACTTGACCAGCCACATTTTTTATCATGATATCATATTGAATTCACTCAAAAACATCAGCATTAAATAGTGAACTTCTATCTTCTTTTTTCGGTGTTATTTTTTAAAGTTCATTGATCGTTTTTGACCTTTGTTGTTTTTTTGAATTATATTTGAATGTGCTTTTTTTTTAGTAAAAACCGAATAAATATGTTTCACTCGAAGATATCAATTCATCGAATAACCGTGGAAAATTGAAGGAAACAGCAGAACACGTTATTTTTGGGTAGATATATATGTCTGGAAATCAAATATATAAAGATAGAAATTTGATATTAGACCGAACACCTAGGACAAGAAGTTTCATCAGGTCCCAGAGAAACATGAAGGTCCTAAAACTGAAAGAGGGTTAATATATGAATAACTGGTTCAGATGAACTCCCGACATCTTTGACGTATAATACAAATTTCTAAACTCATTCATAAATAAGGTCGAAAAGCGCAAAATTGTGTTAACCTGAATGTCTATCCTTTATTTTGAAAATCTCATAAAATTCAAATCACTGTTTTTAGAAACAATCGAAAATCGGATACATAGTTCATTTTGAAAGTCAATGCTTCGGGGACCCCATAATTAGATAAAACAAGCCTAGGTTTTACGAGGTCTGGGCCCTGTTGGCTGGTTCGAATGAGATTATCGAAATGGGATTACAGGAAATCTTCTTAAAATGATCACGTCGCTTTTAACATTTTGCTCTCTCATTTTTCTCTTCTGATTTACAATTTGAAAGGGCGGGTCAACATAACTGTATTGAATAAGCAATAATCAAAATAAAACGAAAAATTGTTCTATGCAAATGACAAGTATAAATACTCAACTGATTTTCAAAGTTTTCAAAATCATTGAAATTGTCCAAAAAACGGACAAGAGATGAGCCATAAAATCGATATATCGGATAATGATGGACATTTTCCGACGATTCGGAAAACTTCGAATTTTGTATTCTGGAATCGAGCAAGGATATTTATCATGTTTTTGAGTTTAGTATGTATGTCATTGTCACAAATCAACTCACCTACTTTTACATTTACTGTTATTTGCATGGATGATGTCATTGAGGAACATCATCGAACGAATCAATCAGGTAAGGAAAGGGGTTCGGGGTTTCTAGGGTCCACGAGCTTGTCATAAACTTTAATTCGTTTTTCCTTTTTTTAATTTGTTTTTCCTGCTATTGGAGCAACAATCGGCCTTATCCCATCAGCCCCATTGATCTCTCGTTTCGGTGTTCGAAACATTCTAACCATCTCTGGTATCTGCTCAGCTTTAGGATCTTTTCTTTTCCCATTCGCAGTTGATTTGCATTACTACTTTGTTGTTGCATGCCGAATTTTGCAAGGACTTGGTATCAGTGTGGTATTCACTGCAATTGCTGTAATTCCGGGAATCTGGTCATCAAACAAAGAAATGGGAACGTTTTTAGCAGTTCTGTCTTGCTCACTTCAAATTAGTAATGTGATTTGTATGTCAATCAGTGGAATATTATGTGAGAGTTCATTAGGATGGAGATCGATATATTATATATTTGGAGTTCTTACTTTAGGATTCTATGCCGCCTTTTTCTTCACATACAAGGATAGTCCAACAGTTCATAGGTAGGTTTTGGTTTTCAAACCTCATCAGATCAAATAAAATCTTCAGAAATGTGTCACAAAAGGAACTATCTCGAATCCAAAATGGCAAAACTGAAACCAAGAAAAGGGAATCTGTACCTCTCAAGAAGATTGTGTTCGATAAAACTGTGATAGTATGTGTTATCTCTGCTTTAGGAGGAAACTTTGGTTTCTTCATGCTTGTCCTATACGGCCCAACATACCTCAAACATGTTCTACAATTCGATGTTCGTGGAACTGGCTTCGCAAGTGCTCTTCCTCATTTACTATCCGCAGTGGCAAAGATCATCGCTGCTCAGATATCCGATCGGCTCACTTTTGTATCAGAAAAAACTCGATTCGTGTTTTTTGCAACATTTTCACAGTTTGGAATGGCCGCTACATTTGCTATTTTAGCGTGGGTGAGTGAATTAGGGGGGATATACCAGAAGAGCGCCACCGGCTTCGCCGTCGTCTTTCTTCTGCGTGTGTTAGCAATAACCGAATTTTCTTTTTTTAGAATGAGAATACTTCTCAAATTAAAAAAAAATATTGTGTCAGAGATGTCAACATGGATCATAGAAAAGCCTAAACAAACTTTGAAAGGTTCTGAAATAAAGACGATGAAATCAAATCAATGAACAGAGCTCGGAAATTGAAACTCAGACTTTTGAAACTTTAGAATCACTTTAAACTAAAAAAGCCCGAAATTAAAGGAGTTTTTTTTTAAATGAAATGAACTTACATGCGTTTTTTTTTTAAATTTTTTTGAAAACTATACTTCCTCTTCATTGTCAGAGTTTTCTTTCAGAACTGGTGTAGTACTTCTGAGGGAGTGTATTTAATTAAAAACAACATTGCTCTGTAGAAAATTTGTTCTACATATGTATGCAACCGAGATTTGAGATTCCAAAAGTTTTAAGTTGAGTTTTCTTTTTTTCTTTTTGAGTTGAGTTTTCCTTCATCATTATCTTCACTTCGCTGAACCTCGCTTCTTTTTTTTATCGCCTGCGTTTTTTCTAAGTTTCGATTGACTTCGTTTCTTTTTTCGATTGAACCGCAGCGATTTTTAGCTTATAAAATATTCAAATTCAGAAACTTGGATGGTTTATGAGTAGGTTCACTAAAATTGAGTTGGACCTGTTTTTAGAGCTCTACGTCGATTCGCAAGTGAGAAATTGAAACACTCGACGGGTTTTGTGAATACAGTTATTCCGTTTCAGTCGGAATTCTTACAAGGGAGGTTCGCGAGCTGTTACTTTCAACTTTTTCTCAAATTTTGTACACTTATGTAGTTTGACCTCCTGATCATCATGGTATATTTTTTATCCACCGGAAATTTTTGTGAAAAAAGTTATGAATTTTTAGACATTTTTTCACTACACCTCATAACTGTTATAAAATAAGGGCAACACAAAATAAATTAATTTGTACTCACGTGAACATTTTTCAAAGGTAAATGTCTCATTTTTTTCTCTCGAAAATGGTCATGAAATAACTTTGATCTATCATAACTTTTTTCACAAAAATTTCCGGCAGATAAAAAATATATCATGATGATCAGGAGGTCAAACTACATAAGTGCACAAAATTTAAGAAAAAGTTGAAAGTAACAGCTCGCGAACCTCCCTTGTTAGCACTGGCTTAATTTGTCGGGTGGCGAAATGAAAAAATGCCTTCTTTGGATCATCTTCTCTACGTTTGAGGGGTTTTTTGTTTATCAGAAATCTTCATTTTCAAATTTCTTGTTTCAAGTTATTCCGTCGTTCCTAAGCTGATAATCCTTTCAAACGAATAATTTTACCGTACCAAATGTTCAGGAAAGTAGTGATGATTGAGTATATATATTAAACTAAAAAAGCCCGAAATTAAAGGAGTTTTTTTTTTAAATTCTATCTATCCACCATACACATTAACTCACTAAAGGAACAATTTCAAGCTCTTGATAATTTGCACGTTTTGTAGAAATATCATTAATTCGAAGTGAGAAAAATACTAAAAAGCGACAACATATTAAATTTATAGAGGTCACGTTTCGAACTTTTAGACGCTTCGGGACTTTTTTCAATGGGAAAAAGTTTAATTTCACACCGCGCATCTCAGTGAAGCTAGAAACTATTCCTTGAAAATAGTTGGAAAACAGGAAACAGTAAAATGTTCTGTTCAGGTCCGATCATTTTTTATTGGCTTAGAGCTGACTTATGAACGCGAACATACATTTTTTCAAAAAGCAACTTTCCAATTAGTATATAGGTAAGATCCCTTATTCCCTTTTATATATATTTTCTTTCCTTTTTTAGCGTTGTCGTCAACATGTTCATTTTTGAATGACATTTGTCTCCTTGACATCCAATCTCTGTCAATTCATCGGACCTATTTTTGTCGGGATATTTGTTCCGGATAATTCCGCGCAACAATTCGCACTTTTTTTCTATGTTGTATGCATCACAACTGTCATTACAAATGTTCCTTTCCCTTTTGTTTCTTCTTCGGAGCCAGCTCCTTTTGTAACTAAAACTCCAAAAACTCTTCCATAAAAATGCGAACTTTTTTCAACTATACGATATTTTCAGATATTTACAGAAATTGCCATAACTACAGTGGATTTGAATAAAACTGGATAAAGTTTTCCTTTTGAAAATCTGAATATCGATAACATCTCTACGTGACCTTATTTTTTCTGTTCGCTTTTTTTGAAATCACTAGTTTGAACAAAAAAGTTCAATTATTTAGTATGATGTGATCCTTGTAAATGCCTTCGAATTATCAAAAAATGCACATATTTCATTGTTATTGTTGGCGGGAAAAATCTTAGTAGCATTTATTTCCCAAAGTAAGTCACAAAAATCATTAAAGAAAAATTAAAGTGGAAATTTTCAGTTATCTTCAATGGTTTGTTGAATCCGACAATACTAGAGCAAGTTCTTCATATTCCGATTTTTGAATAAAATATTTTTTGAACTACTTTTTTGTTATGTGTTAGCTTCAAATTAAAAAATCATATTTTTTTAGAAACTAAAATTTGAAACTGGTCTCTTTGGAGCAGAAATTTCAAAAAATGCCCTAGAAGTTGGAAATAGAAAACTATTTGCTCATTGTTGAAAATTTTAGTTCACAAAGATTTCATATGTTTCTTGAACCGAAAATTTTTGGCCTTTCTGATTCGGTCTGAATCAAGAAACTTTTTGATCCCGTCACTTCAAATAACAAGGTCAATTTTCGATCTAATTCAAAATAATTCTCAAATTTTCCGATTTAAGACATTTGATATACCAAACTCAAAAAAAGAACGTTTTTTCAATGTTAAAAAAAAACTTAAATCAAACACAAAAAAAATCACAAAAATAAACAAAAATCTTTATTTTGGTATTCATGGTCCTGGTGCTGGCTATGGTGTTTTTTCAATGGAATAAGCCTTGCATTTTCCAATCAAAAGCTTATTGAATTTATCCTTTGTCGTAGATACCATTCTACCAATCGCATTATTAGTGAATGACGCGTCACAATAACGAGAACGGATCATGAAAATTGTGGCATCTGGATCTTTCAAAATGGTACTTTTGAACACAATTGGATAAGGAGATTCGACAGGTCCAAGAAGGAGCTCAATCTGGAATGAAAATAAAAGATTGACAAATATTTGGGGGGTAGATATTACCAGGTCATCATCGTGAAGTCTCAAGGTAACCGTACGAACTGCATCTGAACTCAACGAAAGAGGAACCGCATTTTCTGGAAAAAAAGAAAATTAAAATGTTACTCGAGATTAGGACCAGTTACCTCTGTCAGGAAGAAGAATGAATCCTTCACTGAATAAGAAATCGATAGCATTTTTCGGTTTGAAATCAGTTTCATATTTACTCCATGGAGTACTTGGAGCAGCAAACCAAAGTCGAATCCAATGACAATCAGTTACATCGAAGCTAATTTTCCTCTCTGTTTTCATCTGACCCGGTTGGTTATTTGATATTTTTTTCTCTACTTCAATCACTGATGTTTTTGGGATGATTGATGTTTTTGCCGATCCGAGTCCACCAAATTCGCATTTGAACTTTCTTTGGCCAATTTGGAATTTTTGCGTTTTAAATGCTCTCAAATGATGGAGAAAGTCGACATTTCGTGTTGATGAGGATTCAGTTCCAGTGTATATGGTCTTCGTTTTTGTTCCCGTATCTACGTAGTTGAACACTTCCGGCAACTTGGTTTGATCCAAACCGCTGAAAAAATAGATTTCGAAATCAAGGAAAATATTTTCCAGAAAAACCTGCAATTTTCATTTTTGTGAAAAATCAGGATCTTTATTTTTTGTGCACGTTGGAGCCATTCAGAGAAATTTTTTTATCGGACCTTTTCTGATGGTTTATTCGTTCCACAGGTGATTCAGAAAAAACTGTGGACTTTTACAAGCTACAATTTCAGGTCCGTTTAGAATCTAAACCCAATTAGGTTTTGCGGGGTCCTGAAAAATAACTGAAATAAAACTGAATTCGATCAATCAAAAATGGGGTATGTGGAGTCGGCAAGTTGCTCTTTAAACGGAGCACTTTTTAAAGGTATAACCCTCGAGGGATTTTTCATCCGAAAAGTAGTTTTTGAGAAAATTTTGGCTCTTCATTAATTTTTCGACCTACTATTATTTTTGCCTAATTGAAAAGATAATTTTACCAAAACAATTTTTTAATGCATAGATTTCTGTGAATCTAGCTCAGAAAACCCCTTGAAGTATTCTCTGAATTCCCATTGACTTACATTGGCTGAATGATATCCAAAATCGAGATTTTTCCATCAACTCGAACACGTGAATGGCATTGTCGACTATTCGTCAAAATCAAAAGCATCTTTCCACTCAATTGCACTTCCAACTCATTTTTTTCTTCGTACAATCTTTTCCCCCAATATGGTTTATTTGAATACATCAGTTTTCGTACTCCAGAGGACGCAGTCAATTTGAATATACTAATATATCCATTAGTTTTCTTTCCATCAACTGAAAATGCATTTGTTAGGGTCTAAAACATTGGTTTTGTTATATTTCTTACGTTTTGCCTCAAATGCGCCAGTTGGTGGATAATAATTGATGTATTCATCACAATATTTCTCATATATCTCGAATTTATTTTGTGAAGTGAATGATTGTGATGCGGTGATACAAACTCGTGCAGCTTGACAGAATTCGACGGGGAAAAAGTCGATAACGACATGACTTCTTTCGCGATTCTCACTGACATCGTTCACATAACCAATTGAAGCCCAAGAAGCGAAACCATTATCTCTGAAATTTCCAGGTATTTTTTTCAGAAATCAATATATTATCACTGTACTTACACATTTTGTGGATCATGACGAAAAAGAATTGCGTCAGCATTCGCCTGAAAAACATCATGAAAGTTGTATTATGCAGGAGTCATGTAAACTCACAAATAGTTTTTGTTTATGAATAACACTTGTATCCTCCGATAATACTACACTTGTTGATAGTGCCTGTCAAATAATTATATTCAATACAGTACTCTATATAATATCGACAAAAATTAAATCAGTAACGCTCTATTGATGATATTCTGTTATTTTTTGTTATTTTGGTCTGAGCAAAACTTTTGACCAATTTTTACGTCGAAATTTACGGGTAAAATAACCCCAACTGTCTAATTATCTCCCTATGATAAATTCTCGTTCCTTAAATGTTTTTTTCTGATAACTGGAACTACAGTAACCCGATGGTAGCGATTACATTTTGGCTAAAACTACAGTACTACCTTATAATATTAGCTACAGTTTAATTGCTGCCATTGGGTTACTGTAGCTTTGTTTTTGGACAGTAAACATTTCAAGAACCTAAATTTTTCAATTGTTTGAAACGTAGAATTTGATTCTGATATCGAAAAGAGCCAAAAATTCCATTTGGATCATCATAGGACGCATGTTGGTCCCGCCTGAGTTTTGACTACTACAGTACTACCATTATAATACTACAGTACTCTCCATTAACTTACGAGTATCAAAACAATTCCGATATTTGGATAAGGTTGTAACATCTTTGCCTTTTGAAGAAAAATTGGTTGGTCGAGTTGGAAGTTGTTTTTATACGAAAAGTTATCTTGATTTACACGTGGAAATTAGGGCACGTTTGGGAATTGGGTAAATGTTTATTTATTTTTTCCACGAGGTCAATGATAGATTTTGGAATTTTTAAAAATGTTCACGTTTAATTTATACTATGAATTGATGTACAATATTTTAGTCAGTACTGAAATGGAGAACAAATGATTATTGAATATCCCGAATCAGAGAAATGATCTCGCCGGATAAGCAATATGACTCATTGAAACGGGCCAAAGCTTACTTACATAAGCCCTAAAATTTCTTTTGGGGATCCAAAATTTTCCTGAAATGGCCCTAAAGGTCATTAAAAGTATCATAAGCTTTCTGAAGAGGACCAACCTTCCTGAGAAAAATTGATAATGTGAAAACCAGAAAATTCAACACTTTCATCGGCCTATTTTGAGCCTAGTTGCTAAATCAGAACATTTATTTTTTATCTCTGTTCAACATTTATCAGAAAGCCCAATTCAGGTCTAATTTTATCCGAGTTCAGATGTTCATCAGTTCCGTGTTTTTCTGAATCCCTTCTTCTAAATAACCCTTGTTCGAAATCTTCATCTGTATTGAAAATGTGTGAATTATATGATACTTCCAGCTCTCCATATGTTACATTTTCATGATACTAAAAAAAAGAACACCTGTAACCTGCCGTTGGGACCCAGAACATCTAAACTTTAAGAACTCTTTACACATTTACCCCCTACTGATACTGGATATCAAGTACCAAAACATTTTGCCCCCCTCCGTTTTCTCAAAAAAAAATACGAAGTTTTGTCTCCACCATACATACAGAACCGGTTCCAATAGATAATACACTTTTTCCGACAGGAAATGCCAATCAAGGTGCTAATGCAAGAAATCCATTAATCTTTTGACACCATTCTCTTTGGTGACTAATGGCATCCACCAAAAAAGGGTATAAATTCACCAAAGAAACTAATTAATTAAGGAAGAAAACATCAATATTTGTAGTACTTTAGTGGGTGTTGGAGGAGATATCCACTTGTTGTTAGATTGTGAGTGGCGGAACTTCATGGTGAGGTACTTGACCTGAACAAGTTGAGAACTGAGAACAACTTGGATGGAATAACTTTTACAGTACCTTGGACTTGGTTATTGGATCGTCTGAAACAAAAAATGTATTTTTTTTTTAAATCTACGAATTTTGGACAAATCGAGTCAGGACCAATAGTTATAGCCCTTAAACGATCCTCTATCGCGACATTTCAACTTCATGGGGATAATAAAAAAACTCGATAATAGGCTTCTTAGTTTATCCTTTTTTAGCTTGATGTTATTGGGCCAAGATAAAAAAAATCCCAACTTTAATTGTTAAAACAATTTTTGTTGTTACTTAGATTTTCGAGATATGAAGTATTTTGTAAAAATTTAAGCTGTTCAAAATTTGAAAGAATTACTGTACTTTCAGGGCTTCTGCAAAACCGAAAAAAACTTGTGTTTTTGCCAGTGGACCTGAGCAACCAATAAGTCCCGGAACCAGGCTTGAACCATGAAAATACTATACGTTCCGTTTCTCTAAATTTTCAATCTATTTGGATTTCATCGATATTGGACCCGATTCTATCAAAATCAGAATCAACATTGTGAATTTTAAGCTGACCTAAACAATTTTAAAAAATCCAAAAATAGGTGTCAAACCGAAAAATCTGGGCTGGCCCTGTTTATTTCCTGAACTGGGTTCGAAAAAACAAATTCTGAAGCCTGATTTTCTGAAGTCTTTTCGCGTTCCATCTAAAGCTATTCTTGACTTTTCGGATTCTTCGGAGCTATAGTTTTGAGCTTGATTTTGATAGAACCTGGTTCAATTTCAAACATTTCAGAACGAGTTTTTTTTTTGATAACAGTTGTGTACATTGGCTGGAGCAATGCTAATTCTAAGTCATCTCTTGATTTTTATCTTATCCAAATCCCCCATTTTTTTTCCAGAACCATATCTCAAAAACAAAACTGTCCAAGTAATATAATACCTCTCCTTATTCGTCTTTTTTCTTCCTCTTTTCCTTTTTTCACAAAAAGCAAACCGAAAAAGGTAAAAGCAAATATACAGGTAGATATATTCTCTTGAAGGTCCCGTCCAATTGCTCGTCGGCAGCTTAACAGTAACCCAATCCGACAGGTCACGTCAAGAAGGCAAAAAAAGAAGAAGAAGAAGAAGAAAAAGAAAGAGGAAAATTAGATTGTTTGTTTAGCCAAGTGACTGAGAAAGAAAAGAAGAAGAAGAAGAAGAAGAAGGTACTGTAAGTAAGAATAGAAAAGAGTTGAGGTGACAACCAGTTGACGACGGAAACAAAGACACAAAAATCTATTGAACTTTGACTTGACTCGACTGGTTTGCTCCGATTGTTATATGATCTTTTTTACAAAGAATCGAAGGGTTACTGGTTCTTCTCATACATACTACAGTACTCCTAAAGAATTTAGATCATAGAATAAAATTTCGATGGGTTCAAAATATGAGAAGGATTTTCAGAAAAACACCCATTCTTTTTATTCAGATTTAGAAATTACCTAGCTTTTCTGTAAAATCCGAACTACGACACTAAAATTATTTTTAAAAAAAATGATACCTGAGAATTACTGTATTTACAAAATGTTGTCTGTGGTTTTTTTTGAATTCCCTCATCCAAATAACATTTGTGCAAAATCTAACTTTGGATTGAAAATGTGTGAATTATATGATACTTCCAGCTCTATGTCACAATATGTTACATTTTTATGATACTAAAAAAAGAACACCTGTAACCTGCCGTTGGGACCAAAAACATGTAATCATGAAGTACTATTCACACATTCACGGCTTCAAGATGTATTTCTGTGTCATATTTTCATGTTTCTGATGGAACCACAATAAATACTTTAGACTCTAGATAGGTGCAGAAGTTGAGTCTGAGAGTTTTAGGTCTGAAATTACCTCAAAACATCTAAAGAGTTTCCTGAGATAGAGCAAAATTAGAAAATTAAAATGTTATATTCTTTCCTTAATCGAGTGCCAAAACAAGACATTTCATGTGTGCTTCTCAATTCCAGGTACATATATTAGATAATGAAGATTTTCACATTTTTTCGAATCCTTTTCAGAAACTCTAACTTGAGACCCAATTCAAGTGGATCAGATTCGAGGTCATTTTCTGAGGTCTAGAAAATGTGAACTTGAAATTTTGAAACGGCAAGATTATCAGATCATCATCGACTTTTTTTAGATTTCAGTTTTGAATTTTGGGTTTTGAACATGAGAATACCGCAAAACTAATTCAATATAATCAGATCCGTTTCAAACATTTTTGGTCTTAAAAATCGATAAACATGAAGTCCAAATATCAGGAATATTTACGAGCAAGATAACCCCGTGATGGTTTTTGCAAATTTTTGAAAGAGTAATTTTATGGAGTTTTCGATGATGATCAATATCCCATTTCCAATTCTCGCTGAGTTCGGCACAGAAAGCTGGAAGTTTTTCACTCTTTACCAAGAACACAAAAACATTTTCACAAACTGAACCCAAAGTGATTTTTCAATCTCTACATATATGAACTTTTTTCGTAACAAAGAGCTTTTTGTTAATTTTACTCTATTGAAATAGATGAATTCACTCAGATGTTTGTAGAACAAAAGTCGAGCCCAAGGATGTTTGCGAAATATACAAGCGGGATGATGATAAGAATTCACGCCTTCTAATCCGTGAATTCCCTATGTTATTCTCTGCGGACAAAAAAGCTACAACGTTTATTGATAACAAATTCCCAAATCCATCTTGATCTTTTGCAACTTTCGAAACCCCCCTTTTTCGCCTACAAAACACACTACAAAACATCGATAACAGACATTTCTTCTTTTTCGTTTTTCTCTTTTCGTCGTCGTTTTTGCTGCTGCGGCGGAGCCTCGGCCCGAGACGAGGAGCACAATACTCTCGAATATCTCTCCCAACTCTCTTCATTTTTCCAACTATTCTTCTCGAATTCTACAGTATTTGCTCAACGTCAGTCACTTTCCTATATAATCCTGTCCTTTCTCTATCAGCTCTCTATTTGATTTTCTCTCTCTTTCCCTTTTTGCTTTTTTCGTTTTTCGCTCAAGGAGTACTGTAGGTGCGCGATGTGAGCAAGAAGAGAGGAGACATTTCCCTTCACGTCATCGGAACAAGGTCACGCGCCAACAAAAATCGAAATCTGAAAAAAAAATACTTCAAAAATGGATAACATGGAAGAATCATTGAAACATGTATTATGTAAATATTTATGAATCTTCGCCTGAAAAAAAACAAATATTTGGTTCACACAAACATTTCGGGACGGGTCCCCAAAACAACGCAAACTTTGTTGCACAAATTTGTCTAACAAATATTCGAGGAAGCGTGGGAAAATGGGCGGAACTATCAGTCGAGATTTGAAACATTGCAATTTTTTCATTTTACATTGTCAGTAGATCCAAGAATAAAACTACAGTACTATATAGAACCTGCACATCTAACTACCGATAGTTACATGTTTAAGCTCAGACATTTATACTTAAACTCAGGCTCTCACCTTCGTTTGAACCTAGCTTAAAATCGCAACATCTCATTTCTGTTATACGTTTCTCTAAAAGTTTGATTTGCAGGTTTTGATAATACTGTAGTGTTTTGAACAGGTTTTTTTTTGACACTGGTGGTTTCCAATTTCTGGTTATTCATCCACATTTCCAATTTTAACTCTGTTTTATCAAAGTACAGTTTTGGGTCCGATTACGATGCAAACTGTGTTCGAATTCTCACACATGGGACTGAGGGCTCGTTCTTTTTCTCTTCCAGATCGGAATTGAAAAGGTTTTCTTAAGTTTTTAACTTCAGCATTTTTCAGAGACATAAACTGTTCAAAAAGTTCACGTCGTGTTTTTGGGTTCATCGGGATTTTTCGAGGTTTCTGGGTCCCAATATAGGTCAGGTTTTGGCACGATTCGGTACCGGTTCAGACACTTTTTATTGGGTATCTGAGCTCGACATGCGTTTAAATCCTACTTTATCAGATTCAGCCTGATCCTGAAGATGTTTTCAAAATTCAAAAGTGGTCTCTTTTAGGACACCTTCTGGGAAATTTCAATGTTAAGGTTATTCTTTTTAGTTAAAAGTATCCCTCTGGCTCTGTCACAGATTACATCTTCCCTTGTTGTTAGACCCTGGAATTTTCAGAGCCCTATTCCCTCCTTTGCTTATCCCTCATTTCTATCACTCATTCTCCTCAATCCATCATAACAACAACAATCTAATCCAACCCAAGTACCCTCTAATTATCCCATTACAATAATACTATGCACTTCCATGGAAGGTGTGATATAGACCATGTTACGCAACTTGAATGTTTGTCTAACTTCCTTCGTCCGGATCATATTGAGTAACCGGTGAATTTTCGCAACGGATATGGATAACAATAGTACTCATATCAAGGATGACCTAAAACAAAACAAAAAAACAATGAATGAACAAGGAACGAGTAAATGAGGACAATAGGTTTTGTTGTGGATATACAATTTTGAAGGAGGTTGGTAGGTATAAGAGATCGAGATTTGACTTGTTGAATGAGCCGGTTATGGACTCTCGGTATTTGGATCTATAAATTGTACTAGGTCGTTCTGAAGCTCCCATTCAATTTTGATTCGATTTAGGTATGAAATTACAGTAACATTGGGCTCATTTTGAATCTCTCTTTGGAACTTCCAAGACATTTTTCTCGATTTTCGTATAAATGTATCTCATCTTGGTATGAAACAAAAGTGACCTTGGGCTCAATTTAGGTCAAAAGAGTTTTTGAAGTTCATTAAACCTATTTAATAGGTATTGAGAAAAGCCAAAATCAAGCTCGTAAATACAATTCTGAGCTTCGGAATCTCCGCGCATCTAAAAGTGCTTGAAAACCTGAGCAGAACTAACTCAAGCCCAAGAGAGCTCAACTTGACCCCATCATTTTCATGCTCCAAGAACCCCCGAAAACAACACAACACGATTTTTAAATTCAAAATTTCATATATATTATTTAAAATAATCAAAAAACAAATATTTCACAAAGACATCATCAAAGAAACACTATAGGCACTAAAAAGGATACAAATTATCATCAAAAAAAATGCCCAGAAAAATCATGAGAAAAAAAAACAAAATAATGGATATTATGGTGAAAACGATGAATAACATAAAGAAAGTTAGAACATTATGATGATTAATAAGAAAATATTTTGGTTGAGGTTTGTTGTAAGGAGAAAATAAGAGAGTCGGTGTATTATGTGGGGGACGAGGGAGAAATGCAAAATGAAACATGGAGAAAGTGAAAAATTTGATGGGGGAACCGGTAAACTCTGAATCAACAAAACAATAAAGGCATCATCATGAACCCAGAATTGGACGATATTTACAAAATGAAAAAAAAAAAGAAGAAGATGAAGGAGGAGATCTGTCTAGAGATTGGCAGCTGAGTTTGGATTGGTCGAGCTGAAAAAAAAAGATATTGAGATTAGCTAGATTCGAACACGTGGCCTTCTGCATGAAGACAAAGCGTCTACCCTGCTGAGCTACCCACACATATTACTCACCTGTATAAAGTATGTTGATATCCATAATCATTGTTTGCAGGGTTTGTTGGATACATTCCATTGTTATAAAGATTATTATAATCAAACTTCGATGAATCCATCAATTGATTGATTGTAAATGTGCCCATTGAAAGAGCCGGTAATCCAGCAGTTGATGAGAAATCCGTCGACGCATATAAATTATTATATTGATTATGATATTGGTTCATTCCCGTTGGCACTCCCAATGTTCCCGGTACTCCAAGTGAACCAACTGTTGAGATAACAGAAGTGGGCTGAGGTGCACAAAGATCTCCCATATCAGTAGGTGGCTTGCTATCCAGAATCTCACTCTTGATCTTGTTATCATCTGAGAAACTATCCTCACTATCCTTATTTTCAGTTTTTGGAATTGCAAGTGAAGATGCTTGATGATTCTGTGATGATTGGTTTCTCTTCTTTCTGCTTGGCTCACGTTCCTTCACTTTGAATCTCTTCTGTCTTCGAAGGTAACATCCATTTTCAAACATATTTCCACAAAGAGCATGAAGAGTCCAGAATGATCCTTTTCCTGGCTTGTCCGGAGTTCTGCAAAAAAAAATACATTAGTTTAATATTATATTAGATCCCTTTATATATTTTCCCATAGTTGTGTTCTCTTCCGATTCTCATCATTCGATTCTCCACGGCTCGTTGGCGCCGAGAAAAACGCCACCCGAAAAAGAGGTGAAACTGTCCTTGACAGTCCTAATGACCCCTTCCCACCTATCTATATAGCTAAAAAAACAACGAACCTTGGAACTTTAACAAAACAATCATTGAAGGATAGCGAGTGTCGAATGGAATTTTGCCATCTTTGCTGATTTTGGCGATAATATGGGAATAATTCCATGATCCATTGGTAGATTTCGGAGAGGGTTAACATACGGGCATCGGATTTTTGAATGGCCATTGTGATTAGGGAAATGTACGAGTATGGTGGTTTGGATTGACCATATGTTCCGTGTCGGCGAATTTTCTCTTGGACGTGTTCCTGAAAATTGAAGAGTTTAAAAATAAAATTCGAATCAAAATACTCCGGAAAGCTTTTTTCAAAAAACCAAAAAAAAATGCTTTGACCTCAAAGGGATCCGAACCCTAGACCTTCTACATCAAAGCGTAGCGCCTACCCTGCTGAGCTACGCAACTACGTGAGACCGAAGTTGAAATGTCATGATTTTTATGTTTTTTCCTACTCACTATGGAACGCATATTATGAAATGCTTTTTTAAGAGAAATTGTAACTGGGTGGTTGATCAGAACCAGGGATGGGCATTTTGGCCTCAAGGCATCAAAGTTCAAACCCCATACCGTCTTCACGGCGAGTTGTCACATAACCTTATGAGGCCACGGAAACAAGGGATGTGGGTTTCTAATAAGTTTTCGATGTTTTAACTTACAAATTCTTGTGTTGTCAATTCCTGTCCAGCACTTCCTGATCCTGCATATCCTCTTCCAATTGGCGAACTGCTCGCCGCCGCCACTGTCGATGCTCCATTTCTCGAATTTCTCGAAGTCGACGTCGACGTGGAAGAAGAAGTGTTGGCGAATGCAGATCCTAAAAAGAGAACAGAATAAAATATGAAAAAAAGGAGAGGGATCATATTTCGGGTGAGAGAAGTATACTTACCAATTGGTGAAATGCCGCTCGGCATAAATCCACCGTATGTTGAATTAATTTGCGCATTTGTGGCCGTGCTGGCACCGGATGTCGGTGTACCACCATATTGATTATATGTGTTATAGGCAAGGCCATTTAGGCCATTTGTCGTGGTCCCATATTGATATTGTGGATAGCCAAGAGCCGCTGTATTTGAGTATGTTGGAAGGACTGATGCATAATCTTGAGCACTCATTCCCTGAAACAAATTGTTTTATTACTTTGAGGTCAAACAAAAAGATAACAAAAAAGGTGTGAAGAGAAGAACTTGTGTAATTAATCAATGAAAACTCGCGAAATTATTTACATAATAATTTCTATTTGTTTTCAAACAAACACAAATATTTACAGATAACAAACACTTGGTTGTCTAGGGAGGCCTATCCTATTTAGGACCTTTTGACCGGCAAAAAAAGGGCCTAAATCCCAGGACCAAGAAAAAATGTGAAACGGGGTGTCTGTGTCAGTCAAAACGAGAGAAGAGTGTGTTGTTCTTGGCCGCGCACCACACCTTCCTCTCCGATTCCTTGGCTCCGCCCACATTTTCATCGTCCCTCTCCGCCCTTCTCTATCTTACAGTACTTTCTCGCGCACATTGACCACGCCCATTTCTGTGAGGGTCTTGCGCGGGAGAAAATTTGGCTGAAATTAAAAAAGTCCCGCTGAAGGCTGAAATGCCAATGACACCTTTTGAGGAAATTTGAGTGGTGGCAAATATTTGAGATCTAGAGACCCCCAACGGGGGTTTGGATAAATAAATAAAAAGAGAAGAAGAAGAAGACCAAGAAATTGAATAAATATTTGGCTTCTTTTTTGCATGTGTCCTCTCTTCTGATGACCATTTGGAATGACTTCAACCTTCCTTTTCTATTTTTTCTATTTTTCTCTTATTATTTTAGTTTTTATTGGATATTATTTGATCATGATCTTTTTTTTTAGCTCAAAGACTTTTTTTTTTAGCTCAAAGGCAGAGCCTGTTACAAAGTATATCTACTAATAATATTCTCAACATTTCGTCACTAACTTCAATTTTTTTGTTGATAATGTTTTCTGCACAAAAATAATACTGAAAAAGAAGCAGAGAAAAAACTCTATTTCGATATTGAGTCACGTTTTTTGCACATTTTTTGAATGACACTTGTGATTTTATTTGGACCAGATTTTTTTGGCAAATTTCCACAAATCTGTCACGATGTCTGGAAACATTAATAAAATCAAAATGGTCTGAAACGGACCTCGACCAAAATCAGAAACAGAACTCTAGTTTCTTAAATTGGTCCTGACATCAAAAAATCAGGCCAGTCACTTTTTTTTGTTGAAATTATTGTGAATCTGGCACAAAATCCCTGGATTCTAAAATGTATTTCTAGTAAAAATAGGTTCAAATTATCCCAAGTTTTTCAAAAAAAATCCCAGGTTTTTGGCAAAACGTTAAAACTGACCTTTTCAATTTGGCTAAATGGAACTGCATCAAGACTAAAACTGGAATCCCTAATTGTGAGCAACTGAAAAGTCACTTTTTAGTAAGCCCGAACTCAGAGTAGGTTTTACGAGTTTTTCCGAATCGGGCTCTGAAGACACCAATTTTTTTTGGATATTTTCCTGATTTTGGATCCAAATAATATTTTTTAAGTCTTAACCTTTTTTCACAAATATAGAGATGAATAAAACATAGCCCTGAAATATTCGGTCGAATAATTAACTATCTTAAGAAAGTCTCATTTTTGAGCCCGACAAATTTTGAAAAACGGGCCAGACTTCGGTCATAGATTTAGGCCTAGCAGAAGGACTTTTTGATATCTTTGATGTGCCCAAAACGATGATTTTAGGCGTGAAGTATATTTTTAGTGATTTTTCCGAAGGCCAAAGTATACTAAAATGCTAAGTACTCTTCGTTATTCAGTCAGATGATCCCTTATTTTGCACAAAAAGTAATTGAGACGTATTATTCCGTCATCAGATGACCTGATAATTAAATTAATACCTTCTCAGTGACCTAATTTTTTTTGCACCAAAACTCTTGAATTACTTTCGAGCATTATACCCAAAGAAAATCGTAGGTTTTTGAGCCAAAGAAAATAACAACCCCACGAAAAAGCCTCTCTCCCAACTATACTATACAATAGAAAAAAAACTCATATGTTCTAACCGCCGCACAAAAAATAAAAAATATAGTTCTTTCGTTGCTCTGACTGATAATAGCCAAAAACAGTCCCGTCTCCAGAGGCTTAGAGAGTATGCGGAAATGAGAGGGACAAGACAAAATACGCGATAACCTCGTTTTGGTCCATATCACTAAAAACTACCTTATCAATAGAGTGAGGTACTCGTTTTAAGACACGACTGAGAGAGAGCATTCTTTTTTTTTGTTAAAGTATAAGATTTTTGGGGTTTGATTGAGAGAAAAATGAGGGAAGAGACGCAGAGAAAACGAGGAAAGGAAATGCAAATATTTGAGAACTCTAATTGACACACTGAACTTGTATTGTTGTAAGGGTTTTTCTAAATTAAGACTACCTTTTTACCTTTTTCTGAGAAAAAAAGAAAACACACACGTGTGGTCCCAACCCGCGACTTTCGTTTAAAAGACAGATGCGTTACCTACTACTCTAATGAGATATATTGCCCCAACGACTAAATTGTAAAGACAAAAACGAACCTGTACATTTTGATATAATGAGGACGCATCAATAGTTGTTGAAGATGTTGGTTGAATGATTGTGGAACTGGTCGAAATGACTCCAGAATCCACGGCTCCTGTTAATCCACTACTTGTCACCGCTGTCAAATCGACATTTTCAGAATTCAACATTTCAGTTTTGTTATGATTATTTCCTTTTTTCTTATTATTCGGCTGCGTTGTCGTCGAATTCTTCTTGTTGTCCTTGATCGCGCACGAAGAGGAAATCTTGAAAAATATTTGCAATTGACCCAAAAATCGAGACATTATGTATAATGAATGAAAAGGAGTAGTAGTATAATATGTATAAAGTACTCGTAATGGATAGGGGGCACTTTTTCAAGTGGGGATCAATAAGATGGAACAAAAAATTTAGTTAATATTTTGTACTTTTTATCACTTTTTTTTGTATTTTGTATTTTTATTCTTTTTTTTTGTCCATTGAAAATTGAGCCAAAAACAGAGCCCGAGGCCATTTTGAAGAGTGTCAAAAGAGGCGGAGGCCAACAAAAAGCAATAATGAGAAAATATATTAGAATCACACACATTTTCTCATTTTATTCCGAAAATGAAAAGAGATTTTCGGGGTTTAGGGATCGGAAAAAACATAGAAAAGCAATAACGCTCCAGTTATAATCAGAGACAAGTTTGATATGCAGGTTTCATGAGATACTTTAAAAAAAGATAGAAAAAATAGGAAATGAACACTATTTTTGCACGCCGATTTCATTAAATTTGGTCGGAGGTCAAAAATGGTGTAGATCGAATAATTTTGGATGACAAAAATTAATAAATTAGGGTAAACCTAGGAAAAATTATCAGAAAAATGAAGTACTTCAAAGAATCTGCACATAAAACTGAAAACTGTAGCGCCTAGAAACCTGTGTCAACATGCTCACACAAAAAATTCAGAAATGAATTCTTTCATTTTAGCACCCGTAAGACCCTCGACAAATCTCTGAATCGGAACTGAAATTGGGCCTAAAATATTAGTTCCTGACATACCTTAAGCAAGTCAGACCGGTTTTTTAAAGTATTAGGGCCCACTGAGTCAAATCAGTTTTGAAAATGTAGCTAAAAATGGTAATCATTCTAATAATTCCTCGAAAGATCATTTTATAGGCCTAGTTGAGTTTATTTAAAAAATTCAGTAGAACTTCAATTTGAGCTGTATTATTTGACGAGGTCGGATCGAGAAGATCACTCAAGTTCGGGGTGTCCAGGTGATACGTGAAAATGAACAATTCAACCTATGCCGCCAAAAATAGGACCCAAAGGCCTCAATCAATCAGAAAAAACCGTTTTTTTAATATGAATCACCACCTTCACACGTCATATTGTATAGCTTATCAGGTATTGATTGACAACCAGAACTAAACTATTATTTATACGAACGAGAAGGAAAAAATAGCCAGAAGAAGAAGAGGAAAAAATGGAATCTTTCTGCCTGCGCGAGACACAAAAAAGTCGAAATATCGGATTTCATTGAGCTTCCATTTTTTCCCCGGAATTTTTATTTTTGTTTTCTTTTTTTGCCGTGGCTAGGCTTCATAATAACGAGATATTCTTACCTGTTTTTTGCGATTTTCAGTTTTTGATTTGGGCATTTTTAATAGAACCACAACCAGAACCAGAGACAAAAATCGATAATAATAAAAATAATTTAGTTGGTGGTGCTCTCTTTCTTATCATTAGAATACAATAAACACACAAAAAAGGACACCTCTCCAATAAAAAATGTGAGAAAATTGATCAGAAGAAAAAAAGGTGGAACGGGGCAGAAAAAACACATACATATATATACATATATAGTATAAAAATACATATATGTATAAAAAATATGCAGCACGGTGTGTTGGTGTTGTCTCTTATTATTATTAACATTATGCCCTTTTTCGGCTTTTCATGTTCGCGCCGAAATAGTTGAAAAGGTTGAGGAGACGCAGAGAAATATGTGCTCTCGGGTTGAGTCATGGGAATGAAGCATAGAATAGGCAAAAAAGAGAAGAAGAACGAGAAAGACACAACTACATACATACTCGTACTTTTTACTATTTTTGCAGAAAAAAAACACATAATCTTGAAGATTGCATGATTTGGGCACTAAATTAAAGTTCCAGTAACCAATATTCTCGAAATTTGCCTAAATTGAAATCTGTTCAGTTGTTCGACCCCTTTTCAATTTGGAGCGACAGCCCGGTTGAGGACCTGAAAGAGGCTTAGTTATTGACAATTACATGAAATCTCCCGAATTGGAGAATCTAAACTGAACCACTGGATCGAATTGAATTTTTTGGTCACATTCAATTTTCAAAAGTTATCCTAGATTGAGCGCCAAAAGTCGGGTCAATTTGAGTCATGAACTTCATGATTTTCAGAGGCCGAAAAAGGGCAATTTCATTTAAATCCTTTCAAAATTTTTTGATCAAAAGGCATGCTGTTCGGGTCCGATTTATTCATACAACAACTATGATATTTCTTGTTCAAAAAGCCTAAAACATTTTTACAATTTTTTTAAAATTCTGTTGAAAATGTCCGTTTCCCCGGCCTATTTAGAAAGCCTGAATAAATAAGGCAGAGAATGTTTTTCTGGTCCAACCTAGGGTTTTTTCTGACCCGACCAAGGCCTAGTCTGGTTTCACCTAACTCAGAATCTCACCTAATTCTGAACTATTCCATTATTTCCCAAGCAAAACGACCAAAAACGAACAATCTGTCGGGAAAACAAAAACACAAAACAAAACACAATAAAAGTTTCAGTTCACCAAACAATAGTTCGCGATTTTTTAGGTGTTCGGGTCAGTTTCAAAAATTTTCACTATTTTCTTGGACATAGGACTCCTGAATCGGAGCATCAGGCCCGACTTTTCTGACATTTTCTCGACTTTTGACCTGAAACGGGTCATTTTAAAAGTTGTACTTGAAGAAAAAAAGTTCCAGAAATGATGATTCACCTTTTTTTTCGAAGTTATGTTAGTCACATCCATAAAATGATACGCATCATTTGAGAAAAAAAACGTCTGTTGGCTGGAAACTATATTTAACTTCCTTCCTTTCAAAAATTTGAAAAATGAACGAGAGAACAGAAAAAGAGAAGTTTGGTTCGACACCTCGAGTAAAAAACATATGGGTTTGTGAAGGTCGTTCACATTGTTGTTTCTATGGGAGAAAAAGCCGAGAAAGGAAAATAACATGAATAGGGCTGTTGTCCGAGAGAAATACACACAATCAGTTGTGGGAAAAAAGGGGGAGGGGGTCACCAAAACGAAAGTATTGTTTCGAACTAATTTTTAGTTTTGAGTATAGTTCACAAAAATATGATGACTCAATCCACTTCAAATTAAAGTTGAGAATAGAAAAAAATGAAACTGGATATTTTTAAAGTGCCAACAGGCTCACTAGTTTGTTACAAAATACTTCTCAATAGAGCGCATTTCTCATTTTGACAGATTTTGACTTCTTGGGACAAAAATAATAACAAAAAAATACTACCGAAATTTTTAAGAAACTAGGAGTTATAATATGAACTATAGTAACCCAGAAGTGGTTTTGACATTTTTAAAGGTCATTTTTTTGAGAGGTATGGACTTCATCGGATAAAATGGAACTGAACCTATTTTGCCTGAATCGGACACGAAAATCGGGCCAAAACGGTATCTCTTGAAAAGGACCATACAGTCTTTCTTAGAGTTTAACTCCTGATTGTAACGTTTACTCAATTCAAAGATTATTCAATTTTTGAATATGGTCCGATTGATTTTAAAAACGATAACAGGTTCTTCTTTCAGAAAACGATTTCAGTCGGTTTAGGTCCGATTGATTTGGTCTCTTTGGGAACCACTATAATCGATCTATATGAGTAAAAAAATGGCAGAAATATCATAGTTAAACAGACCCCAAAAACTTTTGAGCATAATAGGCTCTTCTGATTGTCAAAGCACAATTACCGCCGTATTCAAATACCTAGAAAAGAGACTGTTACCTTTTCTCGAGTGTGTCGGCGTAATACATGACTAAAAGTTAAAACAAGGTGTCAAAAATGAACTCAGAAAATGTTAATCACATTTCCATGAGAGCTGTTAGATCCAATTAGAAATATAGTTCTCAAAAACTGGGACCAATTTTTTTGCGAAAAATTTCCAATTACTGGTATCGGAAAATGAATTCCGTTTGTATAACTAGTTTGTAGTCTTACAGTACTTCAGAAAATCTGCACATCAAACTTGTGATCATCGTTTGAGAAAAAATCTGTCAGTGACATGGTTAAGCTTATTTCAATATTTATTGATTGGAAAAACTGAAACTACAGTAACCTGGTTGGTGATATATTGAAGGCTTAACCAGAAAACATGTCTATGCGCCTTTAACAAATTTCAGACAAAATATGATAATTGCTCAATGAGAAGGTTAGTTTAGTTTTCCGTTGCAATGTGAAACCGATTTTTTCACAAATTGGGGTTAGAGATTAATCTCAAAATTAATGGTTATAAGAGGAATTGAAACCACAGTAATCTAATATCATTTTTCAGAATGCTACAGTTTTCGAGCCATTAAAGGAAAAATACTAGAAACTATTTTAGTCATTTTTTGACGTCGCTGAAGTTTACAAAAAAATATTGTACATCATGAGAAAAACAAGTGTTGACAATGTGGTTCAATAAAATCTCGACAAAAACAGTTTCAAAAATCAGCACACACACTTTCAAGTCAGTTGATGTATATATGCGTGCGCAAGAAGTGTACAAAAATGCTAGGAGCCAAAAAGGCACAAAACTACAGTTCCTACGAGATATCACAAAAATCATATAGACGCAGGCAAAAATCGGCGACTAGCACCGAAAATGTCTCGATTCTCTCGAATTACCTTGCTATTTTCAAGGATATGTCAAAAGAGGATCTACGGGCGGGCAGTCGCGCCCTCCTCACCTCAATTCTGAGCAAACAAAAGGTGAGTGTGTGGAAAAAAAGCAAATCGGGCAAAAAAAAAAGAAAGGCGGGGTAGAGATGTATGATTGGATGACATCAATTATTATTCACCCTTTTTATTTTTAATAAATTATTGTTATTTTTGAGAGCAAAATATAATCAGGGATCTACCATAGAACCTAGGCCAAGATATCATGTCCCAAAAGCGCGAAAAAATGGCAACTTCGGAGGGAAATCGATAAATGTTTGAACATGACAAATATTTATCTATTCTGTTTGTTGGATTTTGAGGATGAATTCGGCAGAACGGACAAAAAACAACAAAGTTCGGGTGGCAACAAATAAAAATTGAATAAATAAATAAATATGGCTTTTTATTGATTTTTTTCTCTGAATGGATGGGAGAGTTGCGTTTTGAGTCTAAAACCCCTGAAAAAAGGATTTGTCCTAAAAATCAGGGTTCTTTTATATTTGAAAATAACGGGCATTCACTATGGAACCCCTTAATCAATCTATGATATTTTAAAATTTGAAGATTTACAGGGCTCAGCTAGAGCTCGATATATTGCGAAATACTTTTTCAAATGAGCAAGGCTTAAACTAGGATCTTTGAATCGGGCCTAATCGAATAATTAGCCCCAAAATGTAACCTTAAAACGGACTATTGAGGTCTAATGATTTTGAGGTCTAACTGAACTGTGAAAGATCTAGATCAAAACCGAGAAGTTCGAAGATTCTAAGACATTTCACAGCCACAAAAAATTGTCAAGTTTCAAAAAACAGTTCTGATATTAATAAATAAGTCAAAATGATTTTTGTTTTTTTTTTTTCATGGAAAAGCCTAACCTGGTCTGAAATATAAACGTCTCAGGATTAAATTACGCCCAAACCTATAATCCTTGAATTGGGCCCTATTAGATCAGAATTGAACCTGAAATTACACTGAGTTGACTTTCAGGCTCGTGTTCAATAGTTCTAAAATGGGCCGTTTTTCAGGTCGATTCAGGCCAATTTTAAAAAACCAAATTTTTATTTTAGATCAGATTTAGAAATTTATCTGGATTTTTCCAAATCAGGTTCAGAAATTTCACTCTTTTTTATTTCGAAACCGTCCGTCTAGTTAAGACATCATATAATACGACAAAATGCACATTTTTGTTCGGAAAATTCAAAAACTACAGTAATCTTCTTAATTTTAAAAATTTGTTCATCTGCTCTTTTAGTCACCAATCAATCATCAAGGTGTTCATTTTTTTATTCAAATATTTGTTTCTTTTCTATTTTCTCTTTTTCTTTTCCACTAACTCATTCATTCATTCATTCAATTCACCTGCTTTTCCTTCGAATATCAGGTTACCAAAATGTCGCGGAGACACAAAAAAGAATAAGAAGTAGTACTGTAGTACTTGAATATATTCCCCCCTTTTTTGAGTGCGCGGGATGGAGCAAAAGAGCTCTAAAAAGGTCTGAACTTTAGAGCTGAGAGAGCCAAACAAAAATGATGCAAGACAATTCAAATATTTGTTAGTTTAGAACCTGGTTTTCAGATTACAAAAAGAAAAATGACGCTAGAAAAATGAGAAAAAAGGTGTGAAACTGAACTACAGTATCTTCTTCTTTTTCTTCTCTTCGTCGTTTTCTCATTTTTCCGACGACAATGCAAAAATCGTACAAAAATGCCCATAAAATCGAGTCGTTGTAGGACCACTGAGTAAACATTGCAGCCAACCAAGAATAGAGAAAAAGATTGGAGGAAAAATGGAAAAGGGATGAATTAATTTCAAATGGTCAGTCAGTCCATGTTTCCGGGATTCCTAGAGGCGGGGTGTGAAAAATGACATATTGGAAGGATAATAGGTGAAATATGACAACTGGAAGTAGTAGGAAAGTGACAAGGATAACATGGCTATTAACAAGGTCATCAAGTTTAATCGGGGGATTGGAATTCTGGGATGGGTTTTGTGTTGTAGGAAAAAACCGTAATTTTTGCGTGAACTTTTCACGTCCAACATAGAACCGTTTTTTTATATTATAGGTCAAAATCTCATCCTGATTGTAAGTACTACAATTTTTCAATGTTGTTGACAGGACCCCAAATAAGACTGGATCAGTCCCAATAAAACCGGCCCCAAACTGACTAGTCTCTAAAACTGGCCCAAGAACTCAACGAATTATTTGAATCAGATCTAGTCTAGAAAATCGGAAACGACCTGTGAAGTGTAGTACTGGACCCTGTGGATGAAAACTCGTGATTCCGATGATATCGTGTCGGGTTCAAAACTGTGATATCTGAATACACAACGTTTATCCAAATTTGTTCGGATCCGATTAAATTGGGCTATAAAAACTCTACAATTGGAAACAGACGTACACCTAAAAAATGTCCTTCATGGAATTTGAATTTGAAAATCACGGTGAGTTACATGAGTTTTGTAGTTCTCTTGGAATTGAAACCAACAATGAAAATTTTCTGATTTTCTCAATACCGTTTGATAAACTTATTTGTAAAATTGAATTTCAACATTCGATTCTTATAATGTGAACCGTTTTAGGGACCGATTTTGAACCTGGCCCGATTTTCAACTCAAAGAAGTTGTACGCCCAAATTTATCTTATCCAGTCCGAGCCACCGAGGTTGGGAGCCGCATTTTGAAATTCTTCATAGGAATCCGAAGTTTGTAAAGCTTCTTTCAAAAGTTTAGATTCCTACTATCACATCACCTTTCATTTTCTACATGTGAATATGTTTTTACATTTTATTCAGAGACAAAATCGAGAACTACAGTAACCCGGTCGATATCTGCTCATTTTGAGCCATTTATTAATCCTTTCTCTTATCTACATTTTATGATTGCTTCTCCCCTTTTGTATTTTCCATTATCAAAAGCTTTTCCCGCTTTTTCTTGTCTTTTTAATGCGGCAAATAGCCGCGCACATAAAATATGATTTTTCGGCCAAAAATACAAAAGCAGGCACATCTCATAAAACCATGTACATTGTGCTAACAAACGCAAACCAGATAATAATGACAATAAAAGGGGCCCCCCATTCAATTCACATCTACAGTACCCCTTTCTCGTTTATCGTTTTGTGTTTCGCCCATAAAAATTCGTTGTTGTTGTGATTCATCATCAACCAAAGGAATTGTACTGTTTTTTGGATTGGTACTGTAGGAGCACAACAGGGGTCTACTTGGGACCTACTTCATGTGGTGGAGCAACAAAAAAAGTTTTCGGTGAGCTACAAAAGTTTCTCAAGTAGCTGTTACTGGGGCACTTGTATGAATTACGTAATTGGAGGGTTCCTTTTATGACAAAAGAGAAAAAGAAGGGGATAAGGATTACATGATTTATTACATATTGAATATCTAAATATGTATCATGAATAATTTACAAAAATATGGGACCCTAAATTTAACCTGTTCTCATGAAATTGGGCTCAGATTGAAAAATTGCACTGGATTTGATTCATATGAATCTCTTCTGCATTGGGATACAAAAATGGACCTTCTGGTTCAGAAAACTTCGTGGATTTTTGGGTCCACAATGGATAAGGCCCAATTTTATTGGGACCAGGTCTCTTTGAGGCTCTTTGTTTTTTCCCTTTCCAAGCCACGACGAGAAATTCAATCGATAAAAATGGTCCGATAGTTAGGTGAGTGGTTTCTTGTCTATTTGCTCAGCCGGGAATCTCTGCTCTCTCTCGATTCCTCACACTATTTTGCTAATCGAACGGATTAGGTGGAAGAAGGAAAAAGACGAAGAAATCATTAGGGGTCGATCGAAGCTCAGGTGAGGTCGACGGATTAAGAACAACGAGATAAACGAAGTTTTTGATTGATGGGGAAAGTGCACATATGGATGGATGGAGGGGCTCAGGGCAGGTCAAATATCCTAATTAGTTGAATGTCATAAAAAAGTGACATATTTTGAGTATAATGGGTGACATATTACGGCTGCAAGTACTATTCACACATTTAGTGGAATTCAAAGTGACATCAGAAACATAACTAGATGAAGTTTGAGAAAAAACAAATTATAATGGGGATGAAATTCTTTGAAATTTTATAATTAGTCGGAGTAGGTAAATGAATTGGCTCATATGATGAATATTCTCAAGCTGAACTTCAATTGATTTGTGCTCTTTTTACAGGTCCCAGATCAGCGACTTCGAGATGGAATTTGAAAAAAAAAGGTTTTTCTCTAAACCATACAAAACCTATTCATGATTACTTTGCAACAACGTGGTATACTTCCACTTCCTGGGGATTTTATTGACATTTCTAACTGCAGGTTACCTTGGTGCTAAAACTACCACATTGTGAATATAATAGGTATGATTCTTCAGCTCCAAGATTGACCTTGTTTGCACATTTTGAGCCCCAAGTGACAATTAGAACGTGGATATGAGATTAGGGGTTGAAAAAGTTCATATTTTTCTTTGGATCCTGCACATCAATATTTCGTCGGAATGAACTTTTTTATTCTAAATGCGAGAATTAAAAATTGTGATTGTGAATCTTCAAACTTAGAAATGTGCAATTTCATTTCTTCTTTTTTTCTAGATCCTGAAATCACAAGCCCTATGTAGCTCAACAAAAAATAATTCTCATTGAATTTCTTTCAAAATGTTGCTCAAGAAACTTTAAGACTGAGCTGATTTAGTTGTTCAGATCTTATGGAAACAAATTATATGTATGCTCTAAACAGACCAATTATCTCAATTGTTTAGTATCATAACAAAGTGTCATGTTGTGTATACAATAGGTGACATATAACGGCTGTAAGTACCATATAATTTGCACTTTGGTGGAATTATAAGTGACAATATGAACATCGCTATGTGAGAATTGGAGTATACACAGAAATTCAAAGGTGTTTGGCTAGAAAATCTTGGTGGATAATTTTGATTATGTTGCTATTTTAAAAATTAGAAAACTTTTACCATTATTTAGAGTCGGTCTCGGATTTTCAAGTTATTATCTATTTGGACTGCATCTGGCTTTGTTTGAAATGAACTTTTAATTTATTTCGTATACCTTCAAAATAAGAATGTTGTTTTTCTAACTTATACCCATAAACTGTTCTCTAACACCAATGTCCTACATTTCCACTTCCTGGTAGTTTTTTTTCCGTTCCTACTAGCAGGTTACCTTGGTGCTAAAAGTATTTATTTCGTATACCTTCAAACCTTTACTCTAACACGTTGGGAAAAGAATACAGCTCCAAGATTGACCTTGTTCGCACATTCTGAGCCCAAGTGACAATTAGAACGTGGATATGACATCAGGGGTTGACAATATTCATAATATCCAATTGAATCTGAAGATCAACCTACTGTTCATATTAACATTGCATACGGAAAGTTTTGAAATGACAATATTTTGGGCGACATATGTCCTAGTTTTTTTTACACAAGAAAATCTTAACTCTGGGATCGTATAACTCAGCTTGCTTTGAAGTTGAACTCGCGTTTTGAACTATGGGATTAATGGATGAATAAATTGCTGAAGGCGGGCCAATTGTCCTTAAAGTTTAAAACCATAAAAACGTGACATATTGTTTATATACAATAGGTGAAATATAACGGCTGGAAGTATCATATAATTGGCAATTGGATAGACTTCCAAGTGACAAAATGAACATGTCTGTGAGAACTTCAAGTATACGTGAAATTTTAAGAAACTTTTGGCTGAAACTGTTTAGTGGATAATTCCGGTATTTTTGTTTTAATGTAATTGTTTTAAAACCGGTTAAAAAAGTTGAAACCCAGATTTCTGTGATATTTCAATGACATAATTCTGACTGTGTTTGACAAGGCTTTTAAATTTTGTAGAAAACTGTTGAAGTCACGAAACCGGTCAAAATATTGTCAGAAATTAACAAGTCCAAAACGTCTTCATAACAATGTTCTACATCTTCACTTCCTGGTAGTTTTTTTCCATTCCTACTAGCAGGTTACCTTGGTGCTAAAAGTATCAATACTCTAACACGTTGGGAAAACAATACAGCTCCAAGATTGACCTTGTTCGCACATTCTGAGCCCAAGTGACAAATAGAACGTGGATATGACATCAGGGGTTGAAAAAATTCAAATTCTTACATTAATAAAAAAAAAGCAGACAAGAAACCTCGAATACATGGTTAATATTCAAAAATTCACACCTTGACCCTTTTTAATATTTACATATTATGCAATATATCCAGTCAGTTTCCTTCCTGGACTTCTTTTATTTATTTGTCTTTACACCTCTTAATTATATTCAATACTCCATTCAAATATCGAATTGTCAATTGGGCTCATTGTTAGAAGGCTATTCTTCGATGCAAAACTCAGAGATTTCACCGATTTCGGATGACCAACCAGTTCGACGAATCCAGCCTGAAGTTCAAGGGATTTTAAAAAGAGTCCCTCGAAGGTGAATTGAACCTACAGTAAGACTAGTAACAGGGTTCGAATATATTCTCGTTGTTCCATTTTCCATGCCAATTGCATTGATTTCTTCACATTTTGATGTTGTATTAATCTGACCATTTGAGGAATGTGCAACTAGACAGGTTTCAAATGAAAGTGAGCAATTTGAAGTGAGCCATTCTCCTCCTTTTTGACTGGCAGGTTCTCCAGTTCTAGTCCAATGTAATAGGTTATATCCGATGGTTTGAGCTCGGATTGTTTGGCCATCTTTAGACCAATCAAGATGCGAGATCGGGCTGGGGATTTGATGGATTTTGGCCAGATTTATCAGGTTTCGAGATGCATCAATACGATAGATTGTGCATAGAGGATCCTAAAAAGAGCAGAAAATATTGAAAACATATATCAGACAAATATCAAGTTTCAGAATCTTACCTTTGTACAAACTGCAAATGTTCCTCCAACTGGGGCGAACTTGACACAACATATTCCACTAGCACCTTCTCGATGATCTTCGATTGTTTCCTGATTTGTCATATTTATCACTTGCCAGCTTCCTGATAAAAACCCGACAATAACATGAGTCATTGATGAATCAACATCCAAACATTCGATGCTTCCCATATATTTCTTCGACCATTCTATTTTTTTTTCCATAATATTCCATCTTCGAAGAATTCCACATTTCGAACCAGTCATTATATGCGTCGAGCCACAAGTTATCATCGATGATAGCTCTCCAGTATCACCTTCAATCAATGATCCAAGGTTTTCTGGATGTCCAACAAGAAGAGAATTTGTGGATGTTCCAACAATCAAAGAATCTGGGGACATTGGTAGAATAGTTCTGGCAAATCCTCGATCATCTGGCAATTCTACCGGTCGCTTTGATCTGACAAGCGAATCAACCTCCCATTCACTAATCATCCGATCTTTTCCTCCACTCAAAAGTTTTCCCGATCTGGAAAGAAATTTTATGAACTTGCTCAACGCGGGACAGTTATCAAAAATGTTTAGTATCATAAAAAAGTGTCATATAACGGCTGGAAGTACCATATAATTTGCACTTTTGGTGGGATTATAGGTGAAAATATGAACATGGCTATGGGAGATGCTTTGTTGAGAGTTTGAGGTTCTATGATGTAATTTACTTATTCCACTAAAGCAATCATAAACCTATAGCTTGAAAGCTTGAATTTTTTTCTAGGCATGGTGATTTTTCAGATTACTGAAAAAAAGTGCTCAAGGCGGATCAATTATTCCGAAAGCTTAGCATAATAAAAATGTGCCATATTGCTAATAATAGGTGGCATATTACGGCTGGAAGTATCATATAATTTGCACTTTGGTGGATATCCAAGTGACAATGTGAACTGGGCTATGGGAAAATATGAAATTCATGAGGAGTTTGAATGCATAAATGTTAGGCTTTTCATTATCACAAAAAAATCACAAATCTTTGTTGATGAAAGGAAGAAAAAAAAAGCTTGGACCTCCCCTGCTAAAAACGAACCAGGCTATCAGACCCTTCAATTGTAACTCAACGTTTGTTGGTCCAAAAAATATATTTTAAAGAGGAAAACTGGAATTAAACTTTGCAGACAGCGGGAAACTTTTACCACTCCTGGTAAAAATCTGCAATTCTTGATTCTTACTTTGTAATACATAGTGAATATACTCCTCCCGGATGAACAGAATGTGCCTGTTTAATAGTTCGATACGTCTTCATATCCCATATCGAAATAGTCCCATTCGAATCTCCAGTTATAATCTGTCCCTCCTTTCCAAAACACATTGATAAAACAGTCTTCGGCTTATCCCTTCCTTCAAATTGTGCACATGTCTTCATCAACATTCCCGTGTTCGCATCAAAATTGAAAAATGAAAAATGTCCTTTGCCAAATAAAACAATCAAATTCTTAATCGTTGGATGCCATTTCATCTCAAATACAGTATCATTTGCCGCCTTCACTTCCGCCACTTTTTTCGCTTTTTGCCATTTCCAAATCGTCATTGTATGTTTCAAAGAATCATCAATACATGCTAAATGTACTCCAGAATCACTATTTGAAAAGGCTAATTGTGATATTCCCTTTTCAAATGATACATCGAATCCGCCAATGATTAAAAGTGTTTGGAGTTTGACTGAATCCCATATCCTGATATGAGCCTCAGTGTGCTCCATTTCTAGTTGTTTGACGAGTTCATCAGGTGATTCGATTGGTGAAATATGTTCAGTTCGAAGTGCTTTTTCAGAGGTGTGACATGTTGATTGTCCAGATGCTACGATTATTTTGTTTGGATGGAGAGCAATGCTGAAAACATGAAAATGGAGAATAAAAATGAAACGCCAAAACCTAATAGTTCAAATTTTTGAACGTGGAATTTTGAGGTCAAGTATTTTGGCTTAAAAAATTCGAATTCCATCTATTTAATATAAAATTTCGAGAAATCAAATTTTTGAATTCAGTGCCTCTATATTTAGACCTTTCAGGTTCGAATTTTCAAATTTTTAATTTTTCTATGCTCAAGTTGCGGCGCTATGACTTCAAACTTAAAGTTCAAATTTTAATTCGATCCCGAAGTTAGAATTTGCAGTTTTTCTTATGCCAAAAATCTTGAAATAAGACTCGTGAGTTTTTGAATTTTGAAGTTCAAACTTTATATATCTCCGTGTGCATTTTAAGACCATTTTTTCTAGATCTCTAAATTTTAAAATAGTTTTTTTTTTCTGAAGCCAGTGATTCAAAATTAAAAATTTCAGAAAACTAGCCATTTAACATCAGAAGTATGTCCATGATAGATCCTTTGCACTCCTTCAGTCGTCATCATTATCACAAAATTCGCAGAGAAAAATAAGATCTCCCCAGTTGGCAAGAGTTCAATATTTGCACGAACATCCTTTCCTCTGAAGCCTGGAATCAGAAGGCTCAAATATCAGCTATGAAATAATGAAAAACCAACTATAAACATGTTTTAGCGTTGCCTTGATATTCGGTGGATCCTGTTCTTGATTCGGATCAAAATCTTCAAACTCATTCGGAACTTGGATATTCACAGTTTTACCCCCGACAAAGATTGGAAGAGTTCCATTTGAAGGTCGACAGGTATGAGGGTTCTTACTAAAAAAAAGGAATTATTGAACAGGGAAGTAGTGAGATCTAAGATTAGATAAAAAGTACAAAACATGCCGTGTAATAGTGGAAGTGAGTGAAGACAATGATAACTGTGATGAAGTGATGTTCGAATTCCTATCGTGATTTCTAAAACGACACGCAAAGAAAAATGTATGTGCATTCATGTACATCTACTATGTCAAGAATAGAACTCACATACTGATCCTTCTTATTCTATTAACAATCGGAGTTCCCAATCCACTGGTACTTGCTTCTTCAGAAGACGAATTTGTCGCTGTTGAAATCCTTCTTGATCTCGGATCGGGTGGAGTCGGCGGGATTTCCTGACTCGACACCCATTTTCTCATTGGTGAACCTCTGGCGGATTTTCCAATTGGGACATTGACCATCTCACTTGCTCGAATTGACTGTCGCCGGTTGGGAGAGGCCGATTCACTGTGCATACTTTTCGACATCGGATTATGAGCACTATAAGTACTTCGAGACCCGGTAAGACGACTTGGTCGGGGTACTGTAATGAGTAATACGGTATACGGGGTTGGTTTTAATATTCTATCATGACTCACATGAATTATATTGACCTGGTTTTGATTCGAGGTTTTGAACTCTTCTGAGAATGTCAGCCATTGAAGCTTGTAATAACATCTGAAAAATTTTCGTTGGTGTTTAGAATTTTTTGTATTGTGAACTTACAATCTCATTTCTCTGCATCACTACAATTTTCTCTAACTCCTCCACTCTTCCACGTAATCTCTCATTGTCTGATAGTATTAATTCGTCTGGAAAAATAAAAATGTATGAGAAATATTTTCTGGGTTTCCTAAGAGAGTCACATACACTTTGAACCGAACCTGATAATACCTGATACCTGATAAATTTTCAAATATAATTAGAGGTTATTAACCATACTTCTGATTTCCATTTTTTACCCACGCATACGTTCAAAAAATTTTTTAATCCAATTTTTTTCACTAGAGTTTGAACAAGGTTGGACTTGATTCAGGTGAAAAACTATAGTTTGACCTGGCTCGAGTGTAGTCCGATTCAGGCCAATCATTTAGGCCTTTCAAAGTAGAAACTCACAAAAATTCCTCCCACTACTACTATGATTCGACCTCGTCGTACAAAATCCAGAATTTCCCAAAAACATGTCAAATACAAAGAAATATGAAATAGTGACTAGAAGAATGTGCTCATTTTGAATTCATGGAAGAGAACATGAATAAACATGTATAGATACTTATGAATGAGAGAAAAAAGAGCATAAAAAAGAGCACAAAAGAAAAAAAAAGAAAATTGGTGCTCTTTTTCTTTCTTACCTGCTTCAACTTTTTCAAATTCTTCTGGAAGTACATCTGAAATTATAGACGAAACCGACCAAGACCCATTGATAAGTGACATTTCGAAAATACTGAAATTATAGATAAATTTGTTTTGAGACCAGGTAAAATACAGAAAATAAAGTTTCAAGCGATTAAAATTCTCGGCGAAGAAAACCTGATTTGTGGCCAATAATATAATACTAAGATCATCGGATTAACGGAACAGCGAAACCGCAAAAAAAAAGAAAGAAAAAACGAAAAAATCAATTTTTTTGAAAAAAAAGAGTTTATCGAACAATTTATCAGTTGTTGTTTTTTGATGCATCGAAAAGACAAAAAAAAAAACAAAAAATTTAGTGTGAAAAAAAATGTGTTATAAGCTTCTTATTGTTTATAAAAATATTTGTATACTATAGTTATCAGTACATATTTATAGTGTACAAATAAAAAAAGGGAAGTTTAGCTTAGGTAGTTTATAAGTTTCTTATCAAATCAATATTTTTGTAACAAATTGAAAGGTGTCTGAGGAATTGGAACAATAAAGAGAACAACAATCAAATAATTATTATTAATGGAAAAAAAAAACTAAAATGAAATTCAATACCTCGCTCTGTTATTTTCAGTATGAACGTTTTTTGCCTCAATAAATGAAAATAACTGAATTGGGTCTCCTGGAGTTTAGAAATTCGGAGCCAAAATTGTAACGAACAGGACTAAAACACTTTCTCAATTGGGCTCAGTTTTGAAAGTCCAATGTATCTACACCGAAAGATATAAAAAATAATTCCTAGAAATAACACATATAATAAGGGTATTTAGGACCAAAAAAAGGTTCAGAACCAAAAAAAAATTATTCATGTTTTATTTAAAGGGCGACTGCGCTTTCACTACAAGTTTTGCTTATCTTTTTCATTTCATTTATTTGATCATCAATCCGTATGAGGAAAAAATTGACGTTTAGCGTGTGAAAAACGGGAACCATAGAAAAAGGCACCTTACAAGGAAAGGTCTTTAATGTACCCCCTTGAAAAAAAGTGGGGTTATGTGGAAATTAAAGTACCCGGGGAAGCTGGAAAAACCCTGAATGGAATTTTCAAAACACGAATTCGTTTTCGAGAAATCTGGATTTTTAGATATTTTCTATAAAAGAAGTTGCACTAACTTCAAAAAATCGTAACTCAGCTCAAAATTGACGAAACATTTTGTTTAAAAAAGCATTTTGTAGATAAAATATCGATGTTTCTAAGTATATTATGGAAACTAGATAAAACTGATCCAAAAATGACAAAAAATTGAGAAAACAAAAATTTTTGAAAAAATGTATAGAGAGTTCGGCATGCAACGGGAGGTTGATTTTTGAAATCTACGCCTCAAATTAGGTATATATACATGTTTAAATATATATCATTCCACGCATCTACGAAAGATAAAAATGAATTTGTATGTTTTTCAGCACTAAACGGACCCAAAATCTTGTGTTCCCTGGCTTGTGTGGGGTGGTATAATTGGTAAAACATGTGAGTTGTGTGCGGAAGGTCAGAGGTTCAATTCCTCTGTGATAAGGATCAGAAAGTTGTCTAATTTAGGTCCAAAAAATTTACTACAAATGCTGAACACTTTACGGGGTCTATTCCATCTCTTCTATTTTGACGTTAACAACCTGTTGTTCTGCCTTTCAGTCTATGAAGAACCCTTCATTTGACTAGATTCGATCTCCTGATAAAAGATCAGCTATATTTTTAAAAATGGCAATTATCTATTTATGTGAATCTTTGGATGGGAACGAAATAAAACGCGAAAGATCAGCAACAGGTGGAACGATTTTGTTGCTGATATTCTGCAACATGAATATCATATCGTAAAATAGAAAATCAGAGACGCGGAAAGAATCAAATAAATCTCGTTGTTCAAAAATTGGAATTACCTGTTTTTTTTACAAACAAAGAAGCGTAAGAAATTGCTGACTTTCAGAACTTTAGTTCATAATTTTTTTAAATCAAATTTTGATCGTGGGAGTTGATTAACTCGAATACTTATTTTCAAAACATTTGAAAATCGTGAAATTTATCAACAAAAAAAAAACAGAGTCAATGCCAGTTTCAGAAAAGGTTGAATAAATAGGACAAAGTCCGTTTTCTCTGATCGCATCGGTTCCAAAGAACGCTTGGGAAACAAAGAAGATGTTATTCTTTAATTTTGAAGTTTTTTGACGAGACCTACATGTGTCATTCGATAGGGTTTTGAACGCTGAACATCCAGTATGTATCTACATTTTCAGTCTTGAATTTTTTTACTGAAAATACAAAAAGTGCTTGGAAAATCATCAAACAAATATTAGATAATTTGCTAACGTAACTTTTTCCCCCGAAAATAGCTGGACATTCAGTTTTGCAACAAAATGAAGAATTACAGAAATTTAGGCAAAGTTTCATATTTTTCATTACGAAAAAACCAATAATAAAATACGGAAAAATGATGACGGAAACTATTTATTTCGATTTTTTAAGGATTCGATAGTTGTGAAGTTGGTAGCTTCATTTTCAGATTTTTCATGAAAATAAATATTTTAGGGATATTTTTCACATTAGGCTCAAGCCCTCAAAATCGGGGTTTGACAAGATTTCTCGTTATTTTTTCACTACCAATTTTAGAGCTTTTGACACTTTTGCAAAATAAGAGTACTGGATGTTGATCAGCGTCCAACAACCTATACGACTAAAGGTCTCGTCAAAAAACTACTTATTTTTTACACCCTTCCGTTGTAAATTCATTTCATTTCCAGTCCATTTTTTATCGGGCGAGGTGCGATACAAACAGTTCAGGAATCACTTTTCCTTGTCCAATTTTTTTCATTTTCCTCCATTTCTCTCGAAACGCTGTTTAGAATGTTTTCGTCTAGTCTAATCTACACCTTTTCCTTCTCCCATTATTTTTTCTACTATCCTGATCTCAATAAAAGTGTCCTAATCGACCGAAAAAACTCATCTTTTGCTTTTAATCTGTCTTCTGTGAAGCTTAGACCAATTATTTTTCCAAATGAGGGGAGTACCGTAATCATAACTAGTTATTAGATTTGAGCATTCAATTACTGTAATCTATTACAGACCAATTCCTCTAATAATTGTTTCGCTCGTCTTTGCTATTTTCATTATTTACTCAATTTTTCGAGAAACATCCGAGGAAAAAATTTTTCGAGAGGCAAAAGGTATTGTAGTTTTAAATTTTTCAGAAAAAAATATATATTTTAGAAAAATCGTTCCTGCCACCCTTTCATAAAATTAATCATGACTATTTCGTGAGTTTGAACTTTGATAACTTGGTTCTGATGTATCCACTTTCCAGACAGCTTATCAGTATAATATCACCACTTGTTCAATTCAAAAATCAATGTCTCAAATGGTGTTCAATACAATGTGTCTTTTACATGACCCGGACAGTTTTCTAGGAGGAAATCATGGTTTTGGTGAGACATGGCGAACCCATAGGTCAGTCAGAAATATGTTTTCCAAAAATCTCGATGATTTATAATTTAGAGCGTGTAAATATGAAGATGCAGATGGTTTTGGTAAATTCCCAGAAAATATCAAAAATTCATCAACTTTCACAAGAATGGTATTCATTCGTGATCCATTTGATCGATTCTTATCAATGTATTAGGTTGGAAAGAAATTAATTGCCTTTTTTCAAGAGTTTTTCTTTTGGAAAATTAAAAGAACAGAGGTTGCTGGAAAACTAGAAATATTTATCATTTGCATTAATAGTCTTCTACCATCATTCAGGTATTTGATGGTTTATCTCCTGCAAAAATCCCCCTGGCTGGGAGGCGAAAAGCTTCGTCAAGTCAGTTTTGACATCTTTCCGAGTTTTGAAATTTTTTCCATTAGCCGTCTTTGAAGATATGATAATTCGAGAAAGCTAGGTCGAGTGAGTACAGAATTTAATTTAGAATTGGCCACCCGAAAGCGGCAGGACTAGCCTTGGCCATCCAAGCAACATATAGTCTGGCGTTGTTGTGGAGAAAAAATATTCTCACATTAGCTCTACGGGGAGATTGAGAGACGGTCTTGAGTTTATGTAGTTGTTTAGTATATACATCAGTATTGATGATGTAACCCTCGTCTAGCAGCTCCCATTATTCGCCTCCACGTACCGGTCACCAAACACGTGATATCACTTTTTTCGATGAAAATCAGGTTTTGTCACGTCTGCTGGCGGATCTGAGCCATCCAACCAATATCGATTTCGCACAATATTTTTGTAGTGGACCCACTTATCATATCATGTATTTATATCATCCAGCCATTCGTGCATGCAGTGGAGAGTCAAAAGTTCCGATGTCATGTCAACCTTGCACATTTTGTCATAGTCCTTCAAAATGTGAGGTACGAATCGACCCAGTTTTTGCACCTTGCCGAATATTTTCAGTTCATAAAAAATTATTGTATGGGACACCCTCAACACTGTTCACAATTCACGTGAAGTTTGGTACTGATCCAGTTCAACCTGGCTACGCAGTGTATCCGAATACATCTCTTTTAGTTGTCCTGGACCGTGTTCATCGTCCAATTTGGACTCGCCAGCGTGAATCATTTTAGACCAAACTCTTACAGTACAGGGCGTAGGAGTCTTCCGTTAATATACTGTTGTGGATTTCTTGTTGATCCCGTTAACTTGAGGGTTAGAAAAAAATAATAAGAGAATCACACTGTAAATGTGCATTCGCTTTGGTTTCGATACTTGCGGCATTCTTGCGAAGAAAGGGAAACACACTAAAATGAAAACAGCACACTGGTGCCAGGCAGTTACTGCCTCCAACAGCAAAAACATGGAATTTAAAAAACAATCCTATCATTGAGAAAATAATCGAAGTTCCAGACCATCAAAAAAAGGCAATTAATTTCTTTCCAACCTAATATTTGGATAAATGTGTCAGGTATAGTATCTCTTATTAGCATAATACTACTGTATACAGATCTTGTATTTTCTAAAGAACATTCATGTTTCCAATGCAAAGATGATATGAGATGTGTAGCTCAGAATATCTGAAAGTTTGACAAATTATGTAGAGCGAAATGTTTCATATGTATCAACTTTTATGGATAAACACAATGCACCGACTTCATGGTATTGTGATTTTGACATATATTTGAAGGCATATCACGTATTTATTATTGGGCCGGAAATAAAGGATCGACGAGGTGCGATTATGAAATTGTCAAATATACTGGAAAGGAAAAATGTTCCAGAGAAATTGATTTTGAAGATAGTCAAAGGAACATTAGGTGAGTTTAGAATTTTTCTGGAGGTTTTGGATCGGAAAACTCGAACCGGTTCAGAAAAAAATAAAAACGGTAAAGAAAAACTCGGACCGAACCCGATTGTATACTTTCTAAACTGAGATAAAACGAGTAGCGAGGAATTATTAGTATAAAATTCATCGAACTGTGTTCACCCCAATGTTATGAAACATAGTTCAAAAAATAAGGGAATCCCCAAATCACCCAGCTATTTTTTCAGCTGGAGAAACGTCACATGGAACTCACAATTTGGAACGTCGAATAATCGCCGAACAACAAATCAAGAATGATCCAGTAGTTCGGGAATATTTACATAAAATCTATTTGTATGATTATTTGGTATTTCCATTCGATCGATCTCAATTGGACCCCGAATATCAAACTGGAAATTGGGATGAAATATTTCAAGAAAAATATGCAGATTTCAGTCGAACTCAGGATTTATATGCTAGTTTATTAAATTAATAGATAGTAGTTTTTTTCAATAAAATATTTAATTAGAAAAAAGGCGAAAAATTACAGAAAATTATAATCATATTTAAAAAATTCAATGCATAACAAAACCAACCAAAAATAAATGATATGAATAAAAATTATCTCGACTTCCAATCTCTCATTTGAACACCGAATTACGATATAGTTTATTGGGTCACCAGGCGGAAAACAAATATGAATATAAATATTTCTAATAGGCGAAAAAGTAAGAAAATGAATTATGACGCATTGAGATGTGATAAGAAATGTTTCTTTTAGGAATTGAATATTCAAAAATGGTAATGTGAGGAATTATACAAGAAATCCAGCCCTTTTTCAGGCTTGTTTTGAGTTTTTTATATGGTTGTTTTTGGGTTCAGTTTTGGCTTTGTTTTCACTGGTTTCATCCCGGTTTTGTCTTTTTTTGGGTATGTTCTGGCCCAGTGTTAGCTCCTATTTGGTTTGCTTGGGAGCTTTTACGGCATTATTTTGATCATTTTCTGGTCTTTCTTTGTGATTTTTTCTCCGCGTTCTGACTATTTATTTGGTTCAAAGTAAACCTCTAATAAACCTTCAGCTGATCTGCTGACATGACAAAAATGCCGCCCTTATACTTTGCCAAATCCTGGCAAGTAGAGCACAGTTTTGGCTCCAAACAGTTGCCCTTTTCCTTTTCCCCTGTGATCTGCTCTGTTTTCTAATTATCACTCTTCTCCAAATAGTACAAAAAACCAAACTTCTTTCTTTTTTTTATCGATATGTATCTGAGTATTGAGACTTTCACTCCACAATCTTCACATTTTTCGCCTGCGATGAAGAGTTTACTTGGCATTTACATGATTGTATTGTGAGCTGAATTTCAATCTTGAAAACAAATTAAGTTATATTTCAGCATTTTGGTGATTTCCGTGATGTTCGTTTTCAGTGTGGCTATGGTTATATATTATCTTATTCGAGCAAAACATGTTACACTGCCAATGTTTTTCAGAGTTGCTGTTCACCCAACTAGATTGGAACAGGGTGTTGTCCATTTTCAGCATCAAAACTAACAATACATTGTAGCTGAGATATGCTCATATTTTAACCCCGATGGATATGGGTGAATATGATTATCATTATTTTTATAATTTCAAGAAATCCACATCACGACTGTTTCAAGTCAACCAGAAATCGAAAAATGGGAAAAATCAGATGTATTATCAAAATTTTTATATTTTTTGCAATAATAAATTTTATGCATTTGTTCTTCAAAGCCCGCTGAGTCTAGTTTGATCGAAATGGGCCAAATAGTCCAGTGAATATCCAATCATATCCACCCACATTAACAGCCAAATTTGTCTATTTGAAATTTTGAATAAAATGTTGATATTGTGAGAGAACAACCAAGAGTTATTGCTGGTGGCACGAAAAGAATTCAAGCTCTGGACAGACCACAGATCTAGATTTTTAATAATGTTTGATTCATACACTCTTTAATAAAGTAATGCGTTGAAATGTTAGTAAGTATCGGTACCATTCACGTAATGTATGTTCAGTTTTCCATCTTAGTAGTTACAAAATGATTTTCCGAACCTGCGTAACTGTAAACAAGAAACATAAGTTCTGGTACTGATGAAAACCGAGTTGTATCCGAGTCGGACAGGTTTCTTGTTTGGTCTTGGTGAAGATACGGCAAAAGGGCTCCTTCTATTTTATATAAAATGTCTTGGTCTTCTCAGTTCATCAACGAATCCGTAGATCCTCTAGAGATTCATATAGATCAAAAAAAATATGTCAATGTGTTCTCCAAATACCTTCATGTCAAACAGGTTCCAAAATTTTTCTCAAGTCCCCAAAGACTGTGTGCCTCATTCCTTTTCTTCAATTCGTTGCAACCATTTTGATAAAAAATGATTTCATAAAGATAGTTATGATTGAATCGCTATTTCATATGTTTTATGCAAATTGGTACATTTTGTCTAGTTTTGGTTATGGTGAATGGGTTACTGCTACTCAACATCAAATGAATCAGGATTGCCAAAAAGAAAGTGTAACTGGATAAATCGAAAACGTACATATGAGTCACGAACTAACGTGACCGCGATCTGACTTGTTGTTTTCAAAAATACCTGAAAAAAGAAAGATTTACCAGGTGATCTTTAGAATCACTTTCTATACCCCAAAAGTAGATTTTTATAATACACGTTTTCCTGTCAATTTTTCATTGTCATTCATATGTGTGCAATCGATGTTTGGAGGCTGATCAAACTTTCAAAACTAAAGTGTTTCGTGAAGAACACTTTTTCAGAGAAAAAAGATATCATCTCGGGCATTGTTTTCAGATTAAATCAGGAAAAAAGACTCTATTAGTGGTTCGAAGGTATGGATACTCAATTTTCTCATTTTGCATCTTTGTTCTTTTCAGTGCGTTTTTAAAAATGAGATGTGTACTTCGGGAGATGTATGAGAGTTTGAAGAAAAACTTGTCAGATGGGCGTGGTTATGAATTCTCGTGGAATGATTTGCAGAGTGCACCAACTTCATGGTATTGTGATTTTGACAAATATTTGAAGGCTATCATGTTCTTGTTATTGGACCAGAATTTGGCGAGCGAACAAAAGCAATTATGAAATTCAAGAAAATATTGGAAAAAAAGTATGTTCCTGGGAAGTTGATTCGAAAAATTGTCAAAGAAACCTTATGTTAGTTTGAACTGAGTTTTAAACCCATAATGTTAATATTTTCAGCTGGAGAAACCTCGCATGGAACTCATAAATCGGATCGTCGAAAAATCGCCGCACAACAAATCAAGAATGATCCAGTAGCTCGGAAATATTTACATAAAATCTATTTGAATGATTATTCGATATTTCCTTTCAATAGATCTCAATTGGATCCTCAATATCAAACTGGAAATTGGGATGAAATATTTCAGGAAAATTATTCAAAAATTATTCGAATTTAAGATTCATATGCAAGTTTATTAATTGCTTTTTTTTTGTTTTCGCTATTTTTTAATTGAATCATAACATTGTGAAACTGTTTTTTTGTCAATCAGGTAAGTATATTTTTGTGGTTCAAAACCATCGAAGTACTGTATTTTTCGTTGTTTCTGATCTGTAACAATGAATTCCTTAAGAATCAGCCAGTTTTCAAATAATCGCTCTAAGAATTACAGTCAATATAATTTTCGAACCTTTGTTCAAAACCTCTTTGGAATATTTTTCAAGTAAAACGTAAGGTTCTTGGTTTACTCTTATTTTCAGTATCTCAAACTTTTTTTGAGAATCGAAAATAATTGGAATTCAAAGTACTAAAAACACCTTCCAGAGAAAAATAATAAGCTCATGGGCTCTTACTACGCAGTGAAAACTATTTATCACTGAAATATTTTCCATGAACTTGACATCTTTTGGAATCAATTTGTGAAAATATTAAAATACAATAAAGTTTATTGCGCCACCAGGCAAAAACAAAAAAAAATATAAACACTTTTAAAGGGCGACACGTAAAAAGAAACAAAATATTTATAAAGGGCTGATAGAAATATTTATACTTCTCTCTTTTTTGCATTTTTATACAGTTTCCATCGGTATGTCGTAAATAACGGCGCGTTGCGATTCGCTAACGACGGCTTCCGAGATTGTCTGAAATTTCAAAATTGAACATTCTAAAACTGCATGACTGAAACTCACTTGTAAATCCTTGTTTTGCTTTACAGTATTGCACAAATCCAAGAACTGTTGTTGTCTTTCAATATCTGGCAACTTCATTTTCAACGTGAAAATGGCTCGAATCACCGCCTTTTTGAGCTCTTCGATTTTTTCCAAATCTTGCTTGACAGCATTTCCTTTCGGTTTCACGAACAATTGCTGTTTCAATGGATCACAAATCTTATCAAGACGTTGAAGAAGTTGACCGGGTGCGATTGATGCAATCTTCTGGATAGTAAGATAATTCAACAACTTCACATCGTTGCTTTGATCCTTCAATCCAACTTCCATAACAGTCAAAAACTCGTTTGCATCAATCTTATCCGCACAATTTTCGAGAAGTGTATACATACTGGAATACATAAATATGGGAACTGAAAGGAAACTCTAAAACTCACCATTCGTAGGCACTTTTTCTTAAATCTAAACCATCATCGACTTGATGTTTGAATGGTCCCATTTGAACTTCTCGAATCAAATCCTGTCTCATTTGAGTTTCTTCATAAACCGCAGGTACTAGTTGATACAACAGATCACGAATCTGAAAATAACAATCAATTTTTGAAGTGAGATGAAGTGAAATAGCCTACCAATGCAGGCTTATTGTGTGCAGCCGAATTCAATACAACCAATGCAACTTTTCTAACATTCAAGTCCTCATCCTTAACTTTTGCCAAAAATTTGCCGATATGTCTTTGGAGCACTGGATCAGCAGATCGTGTGTCATTACTGATCATATATTTAATCGATGAAACAATTGTTGATCGAACATTCGGATCAGTAGAATCAACATGTTCTTCTAACATAGGCAATAAATTGATTGGATCGAAAGAGCATAATCTTCCCAAACACTCGGCGACGACACTTCTCGTTCCATCTTCATGCCCTCCGGCGTTTCTGATCAACATATCCCAAATATCAATGATTGCACTTTTGAATAGTTCATTGTGATCGTTTTGCGACGTTTCAGATGACTCCCATACGATGATTTCTTTGAGAGCGTGGAGCAATAAATACTGTCTTTTGGGTGATTCGCGGATTTTGTCGAGGATAAATGTCAAATATAGTTGGAGATTTCCAACTGCTAAAGCTCCAAGAGCTTGTGCAGCTGCTCCTTTCAACTCTTCTGAAGACGAACCAAATGCATCAACTGCCAATTGTTCAGGACTGAAAAAAATGTATTTATGTTGAAGAAACCTGTGATATCGATAAAGCCAAGATAGATTCAACCAAAGGTTATATCATATAATATATTCAAAAAAGCTTTTACAAGTATTGGTGCTTATGAAGGTTTTTCAGTTTTGATGCGCGTATTTCACACAAACTCTTTAGATAAAAAGCTCCAAAGAATATTTCCAAAAAAAAAATCCATTCATAAAACTCACTGTATATTGCTATTCACAAATACTTGAGGGCATCTTCTTCCCAACTCTCCAAGTGTGCTCATTGCGAAAAGTCGAATTGAATCTGTCGATCGGCTCTCGAGCAACTGTTCCGCCAATTTATGAGCCAATGCGCGCGATTTTTCCAAATCATTGGTTGTTTCAGCAATTGTCGAAGCGATTGATGAAATGGCATTATGTGATTGTCGAGACAAATTTGGAACGTCGTAAACCGGCGAAGTAACTGTATCCAACAACTTCTACAAAAACTTTAGTGAAGTTTGACAAACAAAGAGTCAAAACTCACCACAAAACTTGGTTTATTATTCAAATTCGACCGGACAATACTTGAGAAAAGATTCATAAGCGAGTTAAGGGCAGCAGCTTGAATGAGTGATGATTGAATCATTTTAACAATGGAATTCAAGATGTGATCGAGATGTCTCTCAATGGCATATGGCGATTCATTGAACGCGGCTGAAATTCAAAAATAATAAATTTACTAGAAAAATCTACGTACTGCTCAAACATCCAAGGGTTTGATTGGTGATTTGTAAATCGGCATCAGATAAAAGATTCGGAAGGTCTCCCAAAACATGTGACATCTCCTGGATAGGAATCTCCAAGCATCCCGAAGCAGCCGCATTCAACAAATTTTGAATGAAAGTCAGCGATGCAATTCTCAGAGATCTTGACATTTTCTTCAAATATTCTCCAACATTTCCCAACAGAATCCTCAGCAAATTTGATGGAATCAAAATTCCAGCAGCAACTATTTCCGAACATCCTCGAATCGCTACCAAACAAGTCATCTCTCTTCCAACTCTTTCTGTCAGTTTTTCAACAGCTGAAGGAATATTCGCGGCGAATTCTTCCTTGAACAATGCCAAAATACGGCTGACAGAGTTAATCGATCTTTCTCTAACATCTTGATCGGTATCATTGGCGATGAATTTCCGATTCACCGTTTCGAACAATTTCACAATGTTACAATCCACATCATTTCCTCCACATTCTCTCAATACTTGTGCATATTTGGCCGATAGAATTAGTCCTTCAGCTGATATTTTATAGAATGGGTCATCGATTGCGAAAGTGACAATTTCGGTGAATTGTGTGAGGAACGGTGCGAATACTTTCGGATCGTGTTGTGTGAAAGCTTTCGATACAAATCCCAAAACAACCATCTTTCCTTGAGCAGTGGCGTGTTTATCCATAAGAACTTTTGAGACACTAGGGACGAGATCAGCCAAATAATTTTCAAGTGCGTTGGGATAAGCTCTGAAAATAAAAATATCAAGCCCTGAATCATGTCAGTTTGAGAAAAAAAAACCAACTTGACAAGCGCAGTCAATAACTCCAGACATTTTGATCCACTTTTCGAGTGCTTCTTCATCATTCTTGTGATAGCTTTAAGCAATCGGTCTTTCTGTTCCGTGAGAGCTTTGACTATTTGAATTTGTTCTGGTGATAAATAAGCCGTTGAAATGTTCGATGTTGTTGATGAAACTTCGTCGACTTGCATTGAATCATTATCGATTGCCATTTTGATAGATGCGCTTGGAATAACAATGGTAAACTGATTCAACAGTGCAACATATGCCGACAATACTTCATTCCTAACTGTCTCTTCTCGTTCTTTGAATCGTGAGATTAAAAGAGGTCCAAGGTTTGAGATATACAACAAAAGTGATTCTCTTCTCGAATTGATCATTGCTTCTATTGCTTTTGCTGTTGCTCGTCTCACTTTCCATGTCATATCTTCATCATCAGAATATTCTTCATCGTCGTCGTCATATTCCATTTCATCTTCTTCCTCTTGTTCTCCGTATTCATAGTTTGGATCGTAGGAAATATTTGAAGTAAGAACTTGCTGAACATCAGTTTGGAATGCAGCTACTTCCGTCGGACATCTATACAAGAACACTTCGAGACCTTGAAGAGCAGCTTCTTTCAAATCATCGTCATCTGATGATCTCAGGAACTGGATAAGATATGGGACAACCTGCAAAATAAATAACTATAAATCGGAGTCTCCTTTTTCACTCAAAAAAACTTAAGTTGATCACTCATGTTCTAAAAAGATGAGACATGGCTTCAAGTTAACACATTTATCAAGGGATTTTTCACTAAACGAGATAATTGTGCTTCGTGAAAGAAACCCTATATTCTGATTTTTAAATTTCATATATCGTGTTTTTTAAAGACATGCCTCAATCTTTTGAAATTCGTCAATTTATCTGAACTTTGTGGGAGTTAATTATTAATACCTTTGATAAATGATCAGAAAACTTTGTGCCACTTGACTTTGCCACGAAAGTGATTGCAATGATGAAAGTTCGACAACTTTCCGCTCCTTTAGCGTTTCCTAATTTGTCCAACAATCCAGCAACAATCCGATCATATAATATGGTATTAACAACTGCAGCCAAGTTTCCTAGAGCAATTGTTGCCTTTTTACGAATAGCTTGTCGAGAACAATTCAATTGAATTAGAATAACATCGTGTATCGAATCGTGCAATTCGGGAATCTAAATCAAGTTCAATCAAAGAACAAAAAAATAATATACTTACAATATCTCCAAATCGCAGCAATAAATCTCCGATGATATCAATAACATCGATCTTTGCCGAATCATCCAATGGTCTACATCTCAAAGCTTCTGTCAACTTTGGAAGTAATTTTCTAACAATTGGGCCGCTCGAAACGTTTGATGACACCGGCGCCAAATTTTGAATGATCTGAAAGTTATAAATCTTTTTTTAATGTTGCATTTTCTTTCTCAATAAACGTTTATCAAAGTGTTGTATATATTTCTTCAAAAATTCAAATAACATACAGATTTGATTGTCATCGCATGTACATCACGTGAAGCTTCAACCTTTGAAAATAACATCGGTGTCAATTCTTCGATCACAAATTCGAGATGATGCTGCTTTATTCTTGATGGTTGTGCCAATGTTCCAATACATTTGATAGCAAGATTTTGAACTTCTCCATTGGAATCATTCAAAAGTCGTACCAATGCTCGAATCACTTTTGCTGATGAATCTTCTTCGAGACTAAGATTTCCTTGAACCAGTTCGCGCATCAAATCATTGATTGCCATGAATCGGAAGTCCTGGAATAAATTATTGAAGAGTGGCGTTGCGACATGAGACGAATTTCGCAATTACCTACATGAAATTATTTTCATTTTTGATTCAAAAATAAGACACCGTAGGCATTTTCAGTATACCGATATGAAAACAATTTCAGTTGTTTTCGAGATCACTGCCAAAAATTCCCTAGAGATTTACACTAATTTGAAGTGGTTTGTTTATTTTTAACGAATATGATTTTAATTTAGGCGAAATGCGCATTTTTTGAATGTAGGTTTTTATTTTTTCAGGATAATAAAATTAATGTTAACTTCTTTGTTAGTGGACGAGTAAGTTACGAAACAATCGCTTCCGTGTTCAAGTTCGACGTGGAAACATTCTTACCTTATCCGGACTCGACATTTTTTCTACAAGCATACAAACTTGATACGCCGCCATTTTAGCCCTGAAATTATGTATTGAAAATTATGTTTTAGGTTAAATAATGTAGATAACTTGCAGACGATTCTCGAAACATCTAAATAAATATAGACAAAAGGGAAGTGGTTTAAAGGAACGGTAAATTCATTTGAATCGGGAAAATTGGAACACACAGCAATTCGAACAAAAACCGGGATAACATAACAAGAACAACTGAACGAGCAAAAACCGGAAAAACTGATAAGATGACAAACTAAACAAAAAAAAAGAACGAGTTTCAATTTATAACATGAAAAATGAAAATTATTGATAAATGCAATTATTTAGTGGAATGAAGCAAGTCTTTGGGTTGCTGGGACAGCATTTCCTTCCAATTTCAATTTTCCGAGCATGGCTCCGATCAAATCTTCACCAACTGTATTCTCCTTACTCTCTTGATCTTCATGAACTGGAGCCAAAACGGGTGAGCTTGAGCCAGACAAGTAGCTCTGAAAAATAATGATCATTGATGATTTGACAACTCGGAATATGAATATTTCAAACCTGCAATTGTCCTGTGGCAGCCAATAACAACCCCAAGAATGGTGGACTTGGAGTCAAAGGATGTGACAAATATTCAGGATGGAATTGGCCTCCAACGAAATACGGATGATCTTTCAATTCGAACATTTCCATTCGAACAGCTGGTCGTGTTACTCCATCACCTCCACGTTTGCATAAATCATCAATTTTGTTCAACAAATCCTGATCAATTTGGTCAGCCAATTTCATGAGTTGCGAAGAACTGTCTGTGCGCTTTTTTACATCCCAAATATCCGTATTCTGTTCATCAACACCCATTCCAACAAACAAGAAACCTTTTCTTGCCATTTCTGGAACAATTCGTGGATTCACTTCATATCTATGACGATGTCTTTCTTCAACAGTATGAGCGCCATATAGCTTATCTAAAGGCAATATTGATTTTTGTCTTATCAGTCTAAAAACGAACGGAGTGTACAATCATCAGTCAAAAACACAGTTGAACGACGGCCAAGACGCATTGTACCGCCCAAACCTTTTTCTTCGACATTGTGTTCTGGCATATCGATGACTGAAAATTGAATTGTTATTTATCAAACCTTCAGATTCTAGTTTAGTAGTTTCTCTTTTTTTCAGAATTATGATAAACTTACCAATTTGTTGTTCTTCTGTCAATGATTGACTGAATTCGCAAGAATTGGCGCCTTTCACTCCTAAAACATTTCTGGCAAACTCAACAGCAGCTACTTGCATTCCCAAGCAAACACCAAGATATGGTACTTTATTCAAGCGACAATATTCTGCTGCGATAATCATTCCTTCGACACCGCGCTTGTCGAAACCTCCAGGAACAATAACTCCGCTGAAAAGTAAAGATAATAGTGGCAAGAGATAAGGTTGACTTACTGAGCTTCTTTGAGAGTTGCCCATGCAGCAGCTGATTGTTCTTCAGATCCAGGTTTGTTTTCGAGAAGTTCGGCATCAACGTACTGTAACACAATTTTCAAAAATGTTTTATTAGGTTGTCCAGAATTGCATCACTACCAAGCGTCCCACAAACAAAAAACGCGCGTACGCATCGCACAATTGCTATGCATGATTTTTCTAGCGTGGTGGCGTTGGCATTTTGAAAAATGGGAAACCACGCTATTACCTTGAGTTTCAACTTTCTTTTAGCGTGAATCGATGCGTGAGACAAAGCCTTGTTAACAGATGCATAGGCGTCGGCTATTTTCACATATTTTCCAACTAAAGCAATCACAACTTCATTTTGGAATGTATCACATCTACAAAAAAGAGCCATTGCTTATGACTTCAGTAAGAAAAAACTCACAGTTCAGACAAATGAGTCCAATGTGTCATATTGAACTTAAGCTCTCTTCTAACATTTTCTTCAACTGGATGCAATTGCAATCTAGTCGAAATCGCCTCCAAAACTCCTTGTTGTTGTAACAAAAGTGGGACTTTGTATATATTTGACACGTCATGTACACCAACAATTTGTTCCAAATCCAACATTCCGAATCTGGCTATTTTCTCTCGAAGATTGTCTTCAAGAGCATCAGTGGATCGGCAGATGAGCAAATCTGGAACAAGTCCGGCTGCGCGGAGATGACGAACTGAGTTTTGCATTGGTTTGGTTTTTGGCTCGCCAGTTGCATTTGGATGAAGAATAAGGGAAACGTGAACGTTCATTAGGTGATTTTTAAGAGTTGGACGTTGGAACCGCTCAAACGCTGTGAGATAGGCCATTCCTTCTATGTCACCAATGGTTCCTCCCAATTCAATAATGCAAACATCTGGTTTTTCGCTCGAGCCATCAACTGGAATTTGAGCGACTCTTTCAGTCCAATCGACAATCGCGTCAGTCAAGTGAGGGATCATTTGCACGGTTTTTCCACAATAATCTCCTCTTCTCTCTCGCTCCATAACATGCTTGAACATTTTACCAGTTGTAATATTGTTATCCCGAGTCAACCGAATATCCAAAAATCGCTCATAATTTCCCAAATCTAAATCTACTTCACCGCCATCATCTAAGACAAATACTTCACCGTGTTCGTATGGTGAGAATGTTCCAGCGTCTTCATTCAAATATGGATCGATTTTTATAGCAGTTACCTGAAAAGTCGTTTTTTTATTACCCTGAATCATTTTATATTACCTTATATCCATTATTCTTGAGAAGAACACCCAAGCTTGATGAAATGATACCTTTACCAACACCAGAGATAACGCCACCAGTTACAAGGATATATTTGACACGTTTTTCAGTATTTCCTTCTGGCATTCTGTAATAAAAAAAACCTGGGTCAACCTGTCGAGAAAAAAAATAAAACAACGATAAGGGGCAAAAAACTACTTTTATCTGTCTACTCTGTTATCATTTACTCGATCGAATGATATCTTTCTGGTTATTATTAACTATACTTTGTGCTTAAGAGATTCACGAAAAAGTATTTTTAAGTTGAGGTCACGAGAAAGAAAAGCAGAGAAAAAAACAAGTTGAGAGGTTTTTTAGGAAAACAAAAAAAAAGAGAAATCCTACGATCCAGCAAGTTTGCTCTATTGAACAAAGCGCATTTTTTGGAAATGATTTTCGTGGAGGAGTAACAGTATCGCATTATGTAAGGTTATCTCTTCATATCTAAAATGGCTTAATCTACGAAACACTAACCTTACTAATCATTTACTACTTGGAACCTTTAAACTTTAGTTTATATATATCCTTAATAGTAGGTCATGGATTAATATGCATTACAACTCGCTGCTGACAGGCTCTGCTTAAACGTGAAATCAGAATAAAAACGATGAGAAATGTAAAATCGAAAGCGCGGCAAGATCTTTTCAAAATTCGTTGTGCGCCTTGAAACAGTGGAGCAAACTTGCTTTATCGGGGTGGGACCAAAACACTCAATACAATGTGCCTTTTATTCATTTTCCTTTTTTTTTCGCGCCTGTATTTTCTCTATGTCGAAACTCGAACAAAGATTATTTAAATCAATATCTCATTTATTCTTCCAGGAAATGAGCTCAAATGGCGATGAAGAAAATACGCCAACTTTCATAGACGACGAAGAAATTATTGCAGATGAAGTTGAAGTTGTGGAAAATGTGGAGGGAGGGGAAGAAAATGTCTCCGATGTAGAAGAGGAAGAACAGACTCCTGAACCTGTTCAGCCGGTGAGTTGAGAAAACTTAAAAATGGAAAAGCATGTAAACTTTCAGAGACGTTCAAATCGACAGCCGAAGCGAAAAAAACGATCTTCAAGTGAATCTGGAAATGAAGAGCTCGATGACTCAAAAAGCAAAATAACATGCCCACTTTCACATATGCGCGAGTATATTAAAATTGGAATTGAATATCAGGCAAATATCGATTCTGGTACTCGAGATTCATCACATCCAAAACATGAGGATATCGATATCGACCGCGATGAACTTATTTGGAGCCGCCCGGAAGATATGGAACGAAAGGGATTGGAAAACTATGTAGATGAATGTGCCGGTCGTTTTCGTATGCCTGTAGATCGCGCGTTGTATATCTTGGCAAGAAGTAATTATAACTTCGAAGAAGCTCTGAATCAAGTAGCAGGAAGAAAACAACTTCGAGATATTTGGAATGAAGACGAAACTTTAGTGTTCTCCAATGCGTATATGTGTTATGGAAAAGATTTCATGCGAATTCGTCGCTCTGCGGTAAAGAAAAATCAATCATTTCGGAAATTTATTATCAAAATATTTCAGCTTCCTCATCGTTCATTCGCTTCAATCATTCAACACTACTATGAAACGAAAAAGCATACACCATATAAGTCATCAGTCGATGTCAAATTATCAGATCCAGAAGAATCAGATGATGAAGAAGACGAAGCTATCGACGGTTTATTCATGGGAACATGTGAAAATTGCGGAGAACGAACTTCCGTTTTGGAATATAGTAAAGCAACAGAACGAAAAGAATGTAAAACATGCCTGATTTATTTGAGACTGAACAGAACGCCTAGGCCTTCGAACATCCGAACCATCACTGCCGAACTACGCAAAACAAATGTTGATTGTCCGAAAAGTAAAATTTATTTTCTTCTGTAAATCTTATTGATCGTTTTTTTTTAGAAATGAAGCCGCATCTAATACGATACAAGGAGCTGACGGCGCAAGCTACAGGAGATCCGTTAAACAGACTGAAAATTGAGAAAGAAGATAAATCCGAGCCAGTGTCTGAGGACGAAGTCATGATCATTGGTGAGTTTTTCATAAATGACGTTTTTTTTCCCATAAAAACAAGCTCCCATAATTGAAAATAATTTTCTGAAAAGACTAGTTTTTGATATCCAATCAGTGAAAAATCGGTATTCCAGATATAAGGTCATTGTTCATTTTTTGCACTAGTTCTATCTTTTATGAATAGGCTTTCAAAACAGCCTATTTTTGAGAAAAAGTGTAACAATCTCTTAATTGTTGTCTGGTATCTTCCATGACTTCAAAACGCCTTTTCATTCATTTTAGGGTATTCTTCATATATATCGAAATCCTAAAAATACGTTATCTCCATGAAAAATGTTCAATTTTACAGATGAATGTGGTCTTACGAAACCGGCCCCTCCATTCAAACCTGAAAATAATGCGAATGCTGAACCATTGGATTCGAATACATGTAGAATGACTCGAAATTTCGAAACTCCTGAAGCAAAAAGCATGGTCAGTAGATTGGCAGCCCGAACCAGTTTGGCTATTCCATGTGTTTGGCGAGAAAATCAAACTATTTGCATGGAGGATATCGAGTAAGTGTTCAAAAAGCGTTTTCTAATTCCAGCCTTTTTTTGAAGAATACTCAACGAAGAATCGCGCAAGTTATTGTACGATACTACAGTTATGTTTGGACGAATCAATAAAAATGAAGTAAACTCGTGGAAAAATGAAATGGCGCAAGTCAGATTCAGAATGGATCGAAAGTCGGAGGACAGTGATTTGGCACCATCGGCAACTAGTAAAAGAAAGAATACTTCATATTCGTGGCAAGATCAGGAACGCAAAGATGCCATTAGATGTGAGTAATCTATTGAATTCGAAACGTATCTTATTCAACATTCATTTTCAAGGTTTCTACTGGTACGGAGATGATTTCGAAACAATTGCTGAAATCATTCCGACAAAAACTGCCGATCAAATTAAATCGTTTTATGCTGATCTTGGAGAATCTGTAACTAAAGTATGTAAACTCTCAAAATAAAAAACAAGTGATCTATTTTTCCAGGAAATCATTGATCATCGTGAAAATCTTCGTGGTCGTCTCACTGAAGACACTGAAGCACTTCCGCCACAACTTCGAGCAATTGTGAAACCAGAAGAACCGAAGGAGAAGTATGATATTGTTAAAACTCTACAATTGTGCTGACTGGTTCAGATATAGTTTTATTTTCATTCAAAATGTATTTCACAATTCATATTTTTTGCACAATCCGATCTCATAAAGTTATTCAATTCGTAACAGCTGTAGAAGTTCCGTGAGTTGACGTGGTTAAATGTGCTATTTTGGATGGAGAAGGTCGGAAGCAGACAGGACGAAGTTGTTGGTTGAAAAGAATCATTATCAGGCTGAAATCAATATAGTTCAATTTTGGTTCATATACATTTTTCCTTACCCATCAAAAACATGAATCCCTAAGAAGGATAGAGAAGAAAACACAAATTTATACCAGATCTGGTCCGACAAATGCGATATAATCGAACAGTTGATTGTGTCCATTACATGGAGACTATCCTGTGTGACACTCTGAGAAAGATAAATTATATCTACTTCAAAGTAGTTGGGATTTACCTGTATATACATTCTGGTTTGCCTTTTTCTTCGTCGAGAACTCATACTTTCATCCATTCCAGTTACTCCGGCTGCCATTGCTATCAACTTGAGAGCAATTGTTGTATTGAAAACATTAGCGGACACTGAGGTAGCCACTATGAGATAGAAGAAGCCGATAGCAAAGTTCACTGCGCAGTCGTAACCTTCTGGTTCCCAGGAAAGACGAGGTATCACATAAATGAAACCGCAACCTGGTGGTAGACCCAATGAAGTGAGAATTATCGAAATTGTCCAGAAAAAGAGAACGCCAACCTATAAAATTAGATGGAAAAGTTTGATTCTTCGGTTCGTTTTTTTTTAAATTTACCAAACCGATCGGCAACGGGAAACTTCTTGAATACAAATGTGGAAGAAAAAGTGCGCAAAATCTGTTGATTGACATACATAATTGGGTAAATGGACCCATAAGATAGGGTGCCCAACCGCCAAATTGACCGAATAAAATATTGGCTTGATGTGGAAGATAGTATGAATTGAAATAAGTGCAAGGAACTGCCCAAATCAAGAACGTCAAACAAATCATATTATTGCTTATGGTTTTTGAACCACATAATATGAAAAAACCACTGACATTCGTTTTTTGGGTCACTAACCCATAGAAGACAGAGGAATTCAGAAAAATACCGAAAATACTGAGCTGAAAATGAAAAATACTAAAAGATAATCTGAAATTCTGAGTTACCAATTCCATAATTGTTGCCGCAGTGAATGGAAGAAGATCAATTTGGGTAGATGTAGTATTCATTATTGCACAGAAATGAAGTTATGAATTCCTTTTTAAATATAGGAAAAGGGGCGTTACGAAGAAAAATTGTTATTGTTATTGATAAACAATGAAAGAACATAGAATAGCAATCTCGTTATTATATTTTGCAGAATGCAAAGACTATTAAGCATGGATCCAACGAATTCCGATGAATGTGATAGATGAAAAGAACAATAAAAATTAGCAGAAATAAAAAAGCCAATTTATTTATATTCCGATCATACATCACACTGGGATTTCCTCTAATCAAAGATTTAGAGTCTCATTAAATTTTAGATTCTTACTTCTCTTGATCCATTTTTCTCACTTTTGGTTCACCTTGTGTTGAATTTCAGACCGTCATAAAGAACTTGTTCCTGTTTACCTGATTAAATTTGTTCCTGTTTACCTCTTGTTCCTGTTTACCTGGTTAGTTCTCAAGATTAAGGTCTCACCAATTGTTGTTTTTTTTCTGAAAATGAGTTACCTCCTTATTGGATTTTTTCAGCATAATGTGATTTATTAATCCGATCTCATGAAAAATGTGTTTATGTCAAAACGGCTGTGGAAGTTGCTTGTGTGGATGGGTTTAAATGTGCTATTTTGGACGGAGAAGGTCGAAAACAGACAGGACGAAGTTGTTTGTTGAATAGAATCATTATAAGGCTAAAACCGTCTTCAAATTCATAGTTGATATTTCGTGATTCTCACCCATCAAAAACACGAATTCCTAGGAAGGAGAGAGTTGAAAACACAAATTTATACCAAATTTTTTTTGAGAACTGTGATATTATTGACCAACTGATTGTGTCGAATACATGAAGACTGTCTTGAGTCACACTCTGAAAATGTTTCAAGTGACTTCTTTTCGGAGTATCTTGTGTTTACCTGTAGATACAACCTTGTTTGTCTTTTTCTTCGTCTGGAACTCATGTTCTCATTAATTCCAGCCATTCCAATTGCAACTGCTAATAAACGGATGGCGATTGTTGTGTTTAAAATATTTGTGGAGACCGAAGTAACTACTACGAGATAGAAGAATCCGATAGCATAATTCACCGCACAAGATTCTTCTGGTTCCCACGAAAGACAGGATATCACAAAAATAAAACCACATCCTGAGTTTAATCCCCATAAAGTGAGAATTATTGATATTATCCAAATTACAAGAACGGTAATCTGAAAATAAGAAATAAGAAATAAACATTAAAAATTAAAAATTAGGTCCATTTATCAAAAACTCACCAAACTAATTGGCAACGGAAAACTTTTTGAATAAAATTGTGGTTGAAAAAGTGCGCAGAATCTATTGATTGACATACATAATTGAGTAAATAGTCCCATAACATAGGGTGCCCAACCACCGAATTGACCGAATAAAATATTGAATTGATGGGGGAGATAGTATGAATTGAAATAGGTACATGGAACTGCCCAAAATAAAAATGTCAAACAAATCATATTATTGCTGATAGTTTTGGAACCACATAATATGAAAAAACCGCCGACTTTCGAACTTTGAGCTATCAAACCAAAAAAGACAGAGGAATTTAAATAAATACCAAGGATACCAAACTGAAAACATAAATCATTTTACTAAAAATTATTGAATCTGAAATTGTGAACTACCAATGACATTATTGTTGCCGCTGTAAAAGGGAGGAAGTCACTTTGGGTAGAAGTTGTATTCATTATTGCAATAAAATAAAATTATGAAGTTTTATGTCGAAAGAGGCTAAAAATCAAAGTTGTTGTTTTGATTAATGAACAAATAAAAAAGCCTAGAATAGCAATCCCGTGATTATATTTTTGCAAAGTGAAAAAGATTAAAAAGACTATTAAGAATGAATTCTATTGCGACGATTACGGTAGATGAAAAGAACAATAAAAGTCAGCAAAAATATAAGAGCCACGGAGAGATGATATATTGAATAGACGATGAACTGAAAAACAATTATTTGGAGGTGGATGCTGAGAAGTGTGAGGAACACAAATAATACCTGTGGTCTGACTGATAAACTGGCAACATTTATGACGAAAATAGTAAGAAGGGATTGAAGACAGAGGGCGATGAAAGTGTTGATTCCGAATAGAAGACCGTATGAATCACATTGAAGTCTGGTTGCGAGGTTACATCTGGAAAAATTAGGTCGGGTTGTAAGTATGATGGGTGACCACAGTCAGAAATAAGTAGAATGAACTTGGAACGGTAATTTTCTCCAAAACGTCCGATTTCAAGAGCAAGGTTTGAGCGGTTTAACATTCTTTTTTTTTTCAGTTGACCAGATCAAGAAGTCAGGGAGAACTGCGATATTTTGGGTTAGACTGGATTTTCAATGTCCATTCTTTTACTGTCTCTTAAATTGAATCTAGTTAAAAATGAGCTCGAAAAAAAAACATTTGTGAGCTGAAATTCTGAAATTCAGCAATTTTTGAGTTCGATTTTGACAAATTTGTTCTCTAATTATCTCCGTAGACTTCTCTGTTATTCGTTCATAAAAAATCTACGTATTGTATCTATTTTTGGTTTTGTACTTTTAACACACTTAACAATAGTGTCTGACTACTATTTTTTCAGCTTTTCATGTGAGAAAGTACCAATTTTTAAACGAAATTGCCCCAGTTTCTTATCAGGGCTTTGTCAACTTACTGTGCTATTGTCATAGTTGCTTGATATATAATTCTATATCCGATATAGCAAATATACAATACTATGATTTGATGTGATTGTGACATCCAAAAGAGAAATCCAAACTGTACCAAAGATCCGAGTGATAATACCAATTCACCCCAACGTGACCAATTTAAAGAGATTTTTTGAGTTAGAAGATCAGCTGGTATCCCTAATAATGGGACAAGTGCTTCGGTTATTCCATTGAATCTATTGTCCTCTTCAGAAAGGGTTCCCCAAAGAGTTTGGGTGTAGTTTGTTACCTGTAAAGATTTATTATAAATCCCTAGAAAAATCTATGACATACCTGAAGGAAAATACAATTCGCCAGAGCCCACCAAATGGACCATTTCAAAATGAATGGATCGGTGTAAATAACATAAAGATCTCTATGAATATTTCGAAAATATATACTGATGTAGTCTTTGTATTTTGCAATTTTTAGATGGTCTTGAATATTAGACACTCCTTCGGCTTCTAGTTTTCGTTGATATGCATCTTTCCAAGTCACATTGGGAAGGAATATCGAGAGACCAAGAGCAATGAACATGGCAATCAGTGAAATGATATTCAGACTCATGTAATCACTCCAATGTAGACCGATGATGAGTTGAGCAAGAGTGTAAGCAGAGAATCGACCGACGAGAAGAGCTGCGCGAGTATAAGCTGTCACTCTGAAAAAAACAAAAAGGATATTGTGCTTCAATTCCTTTTTTGGTACAGAATAATTAGGTCGTACGATTGATTTCTCTGATGTCATCGTTCCTGATGTGTAATGTTGGTATCATCAAAACAATAGTATCCCGGTTCTTAATGATAAAAGAACCTGTTTCGCTCCACCACGGTTACTGTAGTTCAAATTTACCGTATTGAACATTTTCAGTATCACGGTTAAAAAAATAAAATCAATTGTCTTTCGAACTTTTTTTTGATTCGTGTTAGCCAGAATTAAATCGCTGGCATTGAGTGACTGTAGTTTCGGTTTTTAGCAGAAAAACATCCAACAACCATGATTTTTTCAAATGGTGATAAGCTAATCTTTATTCGACCCGTGAAGTTCGATTCTGATATCAAAATCAGCTAAGAGATTTAAACCAAAGTAATACGTCATTATCCACATAGCGAGTGCTATCGATTGAACGTTGATTAATAAAATTTATTTTTTATATCAAATGAAAAGGGAATTCAAAAATATATATTATATAGGAGAACTGTCTGAAGCCTGTATTTTGGACTTGTATTGACCTGTATTTTATAGTCTGACATCTATGTACGGTCGCTGTTAGAGCTGAACACTTTCTGTAAATCCTCTTTGTGTCGGATTTGTTTGAGCCTAATTGTGAGTTTTAGTTGGTTCTGTTGATCGAGCTAAGCCTAGTATAGATATTCTATGAATTCTGCCCAGGTCTGCGGAAAGATCTTTTGCATCTGTATGCTCATTATCATTCCGAAATAAAGCCAACTATACCAATGGTTGATGGTTATTCATGATTTCATACTTTACTAATAGATTTGCATCAATTTTTGAATGGCCGTGTTTTTTATTTCTGGTTTTTTTGGATTCACATTTCTCAATTTATTAAAAAAAAACCCCTGATTCAAATTGCATTTTCTGGAGAACCCACACTTTAAATTCGCTTTTCGGTGCTTTCACATAAATATACGCAAAATACGCGATCTCTGTTGCAGTTGCCCATCCATAGAACAATTCAACAAGTTGCATACATAACACAGATCTTCCAAATACAAAGAATAGCCAAACAATTGTATATGAAGCCGCCTCGAATATAATAGCAGATTTGTATAAAACAACATCAGTGAGAAGAAATGCAGGAATAAGAGTGGCCAAATAACTATAGGTCCAAATTGGGAATACCTGGAAAAAACAGAACCTTATCAGAAAAATTATTAACTTTACGATGATGTTGCAGAAATTTGGGTATAAAAGATCATAGAACAGTTTCGAAATTAGGGACCTTGGTGATATCTGTTTCTCAAAGGTTCCAAAAGCAGTACCCACCTCTTTATTCAGTGTTTCTTCTGAAATATTCAAAGTAACATGCTCATATTCATACATATATGGCTCAGTTGGTCGAAATTCTTTGAAAGCTCCATAAAGGCATAATAATATGGTAGTTCGGATGTAAGTTTTCATCTAAATTTAGTTTTTAGTTGAAAAAAAAAGTTATTGAGAAAATAAATACAGGAAAAAAACCCGAAATTTTATCAGACGAGGGTATTAAAAAAGGAGGAGCTTATAAACTTTTCGCGTTTGTTTTTGATAAATAAAAAAGTGACAAAAGTGTTTTGTGTTGTGCCAAAAAAACAAAAGATTGGAAGGCAATACTTGTAGACAACAAAAGGACATTTTGAGGTTAGGAAAGACGATTGTGATTTTTGAAGTTTGTAACTTGTTTCAGAAGAAGTTATCAATTACTTTGTCAATAAATAGAGAAAAAAAGGCTTTTTGATCAAACTTCACACGTCTAAAATAAATAGAAAAGTAAATAAAGTTGAGGATCTTTTGAACTTTTTGAGAATAAAGAACAACAAAGTTCGAAATGTGAAAATCGCGTGATCTTCACCGTGATGAGCTCAGTAAAAAATTTTGCAGGTCTTCAATTTTGACCAGCTTGATTCAATTTCTTAAAAACGGATTTTCTCAAATAATGGTGTACTTTTTTGTTTCAACAAACCTGTGCATTGGGGTAGACGGAACAGAACCATGCAAGTCAGGCTCCATTTTTAAGTTTTAAGATTTCCCCTTGAGCCTTAATCTTGGGCTCAATCTTATCAGACTATAATACTTTTCTCTAGTTTCCAACTATTTTCAATGTCTGACGTATATGATAAACAGAGTTAGAAAGACTTTAGTGATAACATCTACAGAGTATATTGTGATAAATAGAAATGTAAATAAACATGAGAATTTTGAATTTCATTGAACGCTTTAATAATGAAGAACATCGAAGTTTGAAATTTGAAAAGCCTAGTAAAAATGGTCAAATTTGAAGACCTTCAATTTTTCAACTGTCTTTATTACTGAAAAGTCCTTATTTACAGGGATTCTTCAGATTTCCGGACCTTAGTTTTATTGCCGATTTTATAGATTCATGGTTTTTTCCCTTTGATTTCCCTTTGATTTTCCCTTTGACCTTTTTGATTGTTTAATGTATATGATAAACAGGAAGTTAGTACAACCTGATTGATAACAACAACGAAGGCTACTGTAGTTTAGTTCCTGATTGGTTGTTTATAAGATTAAAAGTATTGTCTGGATTTCAGTCTTGGGTGTCGGGTTACTGTAGTTTCAGATAAAAATAATCGGAAATCAATGTCTTAGAGAAGTTGTCAAAAACTTGTTCTGACATTGAAAATTGATTTTAATTTTGCGTGTTTTGTCGATTAAGTTTTGGCTTGTATAGGTGTTGGAAATAATTTTAGTTCTAGGTGTTAGTTTAAAGGTTTCAGACTTTCTATAACTAGACCTAGTAATCAGAAAAGTGTATTTTCAGTTTCGCGAGCAAGACTCGATGAATCTGATTGTGATGTACCAAAAAAAACTTGACAAATAAACAAACAAATAAACAAGCAAACATGATAAGTAACAAAAAATGTTGTGTAAAACGGTAGGTAACAAAACTAAAACAATTCCAAACGAACAAAAAAGAAACTTCCAAGTAACAAGCAACAAATGATTAGTGTAGAAATTAAAAAAAAAAAAAAACATTTTGCAGTCTAATTAGTTACATTACATGCTGGTTAGGAATCTGAAAATGATGCAAATAAGTTGTAAGTCTATATCCATATTACTGTAGTTTTCTTACCTGAGAGTTTGGCGATGAGCTTTGAGATCTCTCTGTAGATTTATAAGCTTTTCCAGTTGTTTTCTGATATCTTCATCTTCCTCTTCGAGCACTTCTTTTTGACTTTTGAGCTTCTTTCTTTGAGTTCGAATATACGACGAAGTGTTTACAATGAGATACTCCAATTCTTGAATATTTGCTTTAATATCTGTGGCAAAATCATATTCGAATTTGATACGAATATCCGGAAGAAGATGAACTGTATCTTGAAATTTGAACACCATCGATGGGGCTATTTCTACTTTCTGCTCTTCTTTTGTTTTTGGTGGAGGTCTTGGTTTTGGTATACATTTCAGCGAGATTTTTTCGTTCAATTGTTCTTCAAATCCTTTGTCTTTGTAAGAGATTCGAAAGATTACTTTATGATAAGCGATAATTGATGGGTCTATACCATGAGTTTTGAATGCTTCGAAAACATCACGATCATTTTCAACTGGATGTTCGACTCCATAGACATCTGCAAAAAATGACAGTTTGGGGTAGATAATTTAAAAAAATGCTTTAAGAACATCTCTTTGAATATATAATAGGAAAGGGATGTTGATTAGTTGAAGAAACTACTTTATCGGATGGCATAAGTCTCATTCGAAAGTTCGCTAAAATTCTTACCGAAGAACGTTATTTTGAATTCATTCTTATTTCCAAGTCGTAATTGGACCCACATAATTAACGAAGTGTAAGAACCAATAGCTCGGTACTGGAAAATATAGAAGTTGTATTGATATTTTTTAGGTTCTGACACTTACGATAAATGTAAATCTAATAGCACAACCCGTGTCTGATACATATCCTTTTACGTTTATGTCAATGCCTCGAACAATGTCGAGTTTGAATGGTTTCAACGGCATGCACAGGTAACTGAAAAAAGCAAAGAATTTTATTTTGTCCGAAATCTGGATGATAATGTGAACGTTGAAAAATAATTAAATCAATTAAAAAAACATCAGACCGAGCAGAATGATTACTCTCCAAAAATCTGAAAATTTAAATCTTTCTTAGAAAAAATTAATAAATCAGAAACAATTTCAAAACTATGAGCACGAAATTTTTGGACCACCATTAAACGAATTTTTTTATTGCCCAAATCAAGCACTAAAACGGGCCCAAGACAAATACAGTTCTAGAAATTGCACTATAAGAAATGGATCAGAATCAGAATAGTATAAAATATAACCAACGAGTTCCAGAAAATGTACAGTATTCCTATGGGGTTCTTTCCTACGCGAATTATGGTTTGAAAAAAGTTACGTTCACTGTTAAACAACCTAATATTCAATTCAACTATTTTTTTTTTGTTTTTTTTAGAGTCTCAAGACAGATTCGGAAAATATACAGGACATACATTACTCAAAAAAAAGAATAAAAACTATGTGAGATAGGCAAACTTCCTTTAAAATACCAAAATAGTTTGGTTGAAATTGAACATCTCCTACTACAATAGGAACTCCGTTTCACTCGGAGATCTATAGGAAATAATTCAAAACTAGATTTCCAAAAATTCGATATTTCAAAAATAAATCACCAAAATTGTGTGCGCAAAACAACATGAACATGGAAAAAATTAGACATAACAATTCAAATGGTGAAGAAGAAGAAACTGTGACAACGGAGGCTATGAGCGCGAAAACCTAGACAAAGTGGAAAACAAAAAAAAAATCGTGGTTTTGCTTATTCTCCCAACATGAGGAAAGTTTTTTTATTTGAAAAAAAAACATTTTGGGCAACATTGGGATCTTCTTAATTGAAACTTTGCAGTAATTCTGAAACCAACCCTCGAATTTCAGAGAAAAAAAAACTACAGTAATGCAATGTTAGATATTTTCTACGAGATTTCTAACATTTATGATCTTCATATACGTTTCAAAAAAAAGGATGTTAACGTGAGGATTTCATAACTAGCCTTGGAATAGATAAAATTACCAACTCTATTCAGAAGAATGTTGCTTGAAACTAATGAGAAAATCGATAAATCAAAAATAGATTTTGAGCGCCAACTCAACTACTCAAACTGTGAAAAGAAGAAGAGGCAACTAATGAGACAAAGCCAGTCATTAGCACGAAACACATCCGCTAAACAGAAAGTGCTTACCGTACTCGTTCACCATGAATCGGTTATTTTTTATTTTTTAGAAGCGTATGGGTCAACTTTTGAAGATGTCTTATTTTATGATCATAGGGAATTCGTGTTGATAGGATCGAGCAAAGACGGGTTAGGGTTTCACTTCAAGGTACAGTCGAATCCGAATCCCCCCCCCCACGTAAATGTTAAAAAGGATATTCATAATGTATAATATACGTTTCAAAGAATACTGTTAACATTTGGGTTATACTTTCTGATTCGTTGGTTCACAATCAAAATTTATCTTTGATTTGGTTGAAACAGAGACGATACGTTAGAAAAGAAATATAACGCAGTGTAACGAGCTCAATTTGTGCATAAGAAATTATTTTAAAGTATAGATGATCATTATTGTTCTTAAAATTGAGTACTTCCAAAATTACGCTGAAAAAATTTCAAAAAAAAAACGTGAAAATTGTGAACGCAAAACAATATTCAACGTTTCAAAAATACTACGCCAATTTTTCATTGACGCGATGAGAAAGTGCATAGTTATAGTACCTAAAAGTGGCCAACAATTCTGTTCAAAATTTTAATAAAAATTACAAGAAAATAAAACTCATTCAAGGATGTGTCAACGCTCCTTTAACGTGGTTTCTTATGTGTTTACCCATGTTATATATGTACGTTTTACAAAATTATTTTAACAGATTGGTAATGGCTTGGTGGTTTGATTGGTAATTGGTAGTGAATAAGAAAAAAAAACTTGTAAGAAATTTTAAAAATATTTATATCACAAAAAAGTCTCGGTTTGTTTAAACAATATATCTAATTCCGCCAAAGGTGTGAGCAAAGCAAAACAAAATTAGACACAAATACCCAAAAGTTGAATAGAACACGGAACAACTAATGTGAAAACCAAGGTCATGGGTGCGAAATATTTTTCTATTTTTTTAAAATATAGAATGCAAGACAGGAGACATAGGCAGAATTCCAGTAATATCGTAGATTGGATGTTCCATGAGAATGTAGGGTCCAAGAAAAAACTAAGGGTTCCAGAAAAATATGAGTGTCCTAAGCTTAAATGAGATTTTAACATGAATAACTAGTATCCAGTTTTTCTCCCTTTTCTAACGTATATAATACAAAATCTAAAAAGACAAAAACAAAGTGTTTTTTTTAACTGATTTGAAAAGTTTTGGCGCCAAACACCATTTGACACTGCACAAAAAATCAAACGCAATAACTCAAACGGTGAAAAGAAGAAAAAGAAGATGCGACTAATGAGACAGAGCCAATTAGCGCGAAACTTTTTATTTTTCGACTAGAAAGTGCAAACCCACCATAAAACGGTTGCTTCTTTGTTTATAAGAAGTTTGTTTATAACTTTATGTAGGGTTGACTAAGTTTATGATCATGGGAACTTATGGAAAGCAATTGGCGTCAAATATGAATATGTATATTGTTCGGTGGAGTAAATTGAGTTAGCAAGTTGAAAAAAATAGCGTTCCCCATAAAAAATGCTCTTTTTTTTTTAAGAGCAACTTTCCTACTACTTTTACCTCCACCTTCAAATTCAGTATCTACAAATACTACAATATCTTTGCCGTTTTAAAACCCTTGATCATTTGAAGCAGCGTGATGTTTCGTGATGTCTGCGGTACTGTAGAATTTTATAGAATATCCACATTTCTCAGATTCTCACAGTTATAAACATGTCTAAACATGCTAACAGCCATTATTATTTCAGAAATGAAATTCTTCTCTATATTTTCCCTGCTATCAACTGCGAAAATCCTCGTGAAATTGAAGTTTTAAAATTTCTTCGAGATAATTTTTTTTTCGATCAAAAATCAGAAAATAGTGCAAGAAATGACAATTTCAAAATTAACTTCAAAAACTGTAAAGGAATTGATTCATCGAAAGAAGATTTCATTTCTGAAATGTTTCCAATACATGATGTTGCCACGAATTTGCACAATATCAATATGTTTGTTTTGGGTGGTTCAATGTCCGTTCAATGTCCAAATGCATCTGGAAGTGTATGAATTCGAAATGGAGGTAGAATATATGTAGATAGATAGAAAGAAACATGATGATTTCAGATTGTTGTCGATGGTCAGACAATTACCCTCAAAGCAGTTACGTGTCCTGAAGACAGGGAATTGAGGAATCAGATAGCACATGTTCTGCCAACTGATGAACCCGAAGAAGAAAATAAATATAATTGATATATTTGAATAAATGTTCTGCTTTGCGCTGGTCTGATCCGATTTTAGGGGCAGGTTCGTGAAAACTCGAAAAAAACAGGTAGTTTCATTATTTTGAGTTCGATGTTTACACCCTATTCAATGTTTTTTTTGGAATTGCCGTCCGATTTAGGAACTATCATTTCGAACTCGAAAAAATGGACCCAGGTCGATTCAGGAATCACAAGCAAATGTTCACGTTTCAATCAATATCGATATAATTTTATTTCAGATTCCCACAGCGATGTATAATCATGCCAGTATGTATCAATCGAGACCCAATTTCATCTCCGATATGAGTCCACTAATCGATGTTGTCAATAATTTAGACAAAGCCAATAAAATAAAAAACATGAAAATTCGAACAGAGTTTGATCAAGGGCTTTCTAATCTGATCTACATACATCTTGTTGTTTTAAACAAATTTATCAACAAAAAATCTTTCAATTACTATTATTTTTATTTTCAAGTTCATCAGTTGGTAGAACATACGCCGCGTCATCCATCATTCTTCGATGTTGGATTTTGTTTGGATCACAGAATCCTTTCTCAAGAGTTATTCTGTCGCCCTCCATGATAATCTGAAAGATACCTTCTTCCTATCTATCTGCATATTTCTGCTCTGTTTTACCTCAAAACCAAATATCTTATCATTTAGTTCAACCTCGACTTTGAACTTTGAACCTCCCAAAAAGTAAATATCTGCATTGTTCAAATTGTTTGCAACATCGGTCATTGGAAGAATATTAGAAATGAAATCGGATCTCGATTGATTGGTTCCTTCGCAAGTTTTAAATCGAAAATCGTTGTGGATTTCTTTTTCAATCACTTCTGATTTCTGATGAAGGAGAATATCTCGAAGAAAATTGACAACGGAAAGATCGTTAGGATATTCGCAATTGACGACAACGAGGAGGAGAAATACAGAGAAAAACTTCATTTCTGAAAAAAAAGCTTGTTGGTATGTATCTATGTTTTTTATAGCTGTGGGAATCTGGAGAAATATTTTTTTTCAAATCGAACTAACTGTATCCAGCTTAAAAATCGCAACAAACCACTTTAAGCCTGAAATAAACAAACTAACCTGTTTCTATTTTCGGATAAAATTTATAATTCTCAAAAACCCGCATAAAAAAAATTATGCAAAAATAAGGCCAGATTTATTTTTTTAAAGACTATTTTCAAGTCGTCTGGACCGTTTGAAGACATCAAACTCAGGTCTAATTTTTAGTCGGGCGATATTTGATTTTGATTCAGAGGGGCGTTTGTTCTAGTCCCGGTTTACTCAAGTTCTTAAAAGTCGAGGTCCTATTTATTTTACATCATTTACATTTATTTTCATTTATTTTTTTTTTTCATTTACAGAACTCTTTTTTTTTGACAACAAAAACAATTACTGACTTGGTAGGTAGTTAACTGAACTCGCTGGTTTCTTGGGGCAATGAACCAATATTTACGCTGTATATAACCATGGTTTATCAAAAATAACATTAGGTTTTCGATCTCAGATTCAGTTCATGGAGGTTTTACGTATCATGAATTCTGAAAATGGCTCAAAATACTTTCCAATATTATCAACGAGAAGTGTCCAAGGACCCAAAGTGGTCAATGAACCCCATGCGTATTCCCTTCTACAACACTGTATACATACAAACAACAAACATATTTTATTGATAACTTCCCAATTTTTGATCTCTCCGAACTCTTTCTAGTTCGTATTTTATCTGTCCTACCACGTGTTGTCATTTGAGTACAAATACATCATAGTTCACTTTTTGATGTATCTTCTTTCTATTTTTCTCTAATTCTCTCACTATTTCTCTTTTTATCATGTGTATTGTAAAAGTGTTTATTTGACTTCTTTTTGATTTTTTTTGCTGGTTCTCTGAAAATCTACCTTTTCTATAATGTCCTCTACTTCATCTATTTCCTCTTCGCCACAAGCTGGATTTTCTCGAGAGGATCTATGTCTAATTTGTCAAGATACGGCTACTGGTTATCATTATGCGGTTCCATCATGTAATGGATGGTAAGTACAGAAAAGTCTTAAAGTTTAATTGATTGTTTTTTTGACTTTTCAGCAAAACATTTTTTCGCCGAACAATTATGAAAAACAAAAAATACATTTGCCAATTTGAAAAAAATTGCCCAGTTGATAAATCGATTCGATGTGCTTGCCGGTTTTGTCGATTCGAGAAATGTATAAAAGTTGGAATGAACAAAAATGGTACTGATAATTGAATATCTTGAATTCACATTTCTTATTTTCAGCCCTTCAACAAAACCGGGATCCAATAGGATATACGAAAAGAACCAAAAAAGTTCCACTGAAACGGAAAAACAGTTCGGATAGTGATGAAGATCGATGTAGTCCTGGTGATACACCTGAGCGAGAAATACCGAATTTTTCGAATTTATCGGAAAACTATCTACATGTGTTGTCGTCTCGTGAAAAATGCGCGAATGATTTGAGATTATCCGAATATTTACCAACGAGAACATTGAAAGAAGCACTATGTTCGAAGTCTCTGCTAAATGACCCGATATTCATGAATATGTTCGGAAATCCGGTTAGTTTTTATTTGAGAATTTTTTAAAAGGATGTGTTGAGATAAGAACCAGTTTGGCAGCCCAGAGTTTGAATTCAAACCTTAATAGTTGTTTCAAACTCCTCTATCCTTTTGACAATTATCCAAAGGGTGTCTTGTTTTTGCTCAAACTTTTTTTGGCATACAAAAAATATTGGCTCATAAACTTATCATAATCCATATATAATTTCAGAGCAAGCTTCATACCATCAAAGAACTCCGATTTATCGAACCTTCTGATTATTATTACTGGCATGAACGTGACTGGTTCCTTCTTACTGAATATGCCAAAACCTTCGAATTATTCTTGAACCTATCTTATGAGGATAAGGTCCAACTAGTCCGTCATGCTGGCATTGCTGTCCCTGTCCTTGTTCAATGCTTCAATTCACCTGACCTGGGAATGGATGTTGTAGCTTTTCCAGATGGCGCGTATTTTGATCGACGACACGAACCGAAAAGGTATCGAAAATTAATTTTAAAAAAAAATTCAATGTAAAAACCCTTTTCAGACCAGCAGGTTTGAACAGAAAAAAGTATCAAATGTTGGATTTGGTATTGAAACCAATGAGAGAAATTGGAATAGATCATGTGGAATTCGCCGCGTTGAAAGCGATCACATTTCTAAATCCAGGTCAGTAAAACAGGGAGTCACTGAAGATGACATAAATGTTTGTTTCAGACGCGGAGGTTTGTGCTGAAAGCCGGATATTGATCAATAATGAGAGAGTTGCAATTACTAAGCAATTGTATAGTTACATGGTTAGAAAAAATGGGATTGAAAAGGCTATTGAAAGGTAGGTTGAATTTGAAGGCTCGAGCTAGAATTTGATTTGACCAGTTACTGGTTTATATGGTTAAATGCGCTTCATTGATAATTGGAATTTTACAAAGTTAAAAAGATTTCAGAGCTCTTTATGTGATTTTAAATATTACCTAGAAATGTCCGAACTCCGAGAGTAACTTTTTCGTTTTTTTTTTTTGTAAAAAGTAGTCTCTTGCCTAGATGATACACAAAAACAATGATTTTGGGTGATTGATGATTTGAACAGTGAGGTATATCCATGTTTCCAATTTCTTCGATGGTTTCTGAAAATTTGATCAAGAACCTTTCCGAGACTCATTTTCTGTCCTTATATCCCTTAAGTTTTTTTCAGATTTACCCGATTAATGTCAATGAATTGGTCGATGTCCCGAATTGCATGTGAATCAAGAGATGCTGTTTGGTTCGCCGGGTTCTTCCAGTATATTGGATATTCTAATTTTGCCAAACAATTATTTTTCGGTGAAAACAAGGTGGTACTGTAGTTTTCGAAACAGGAACAAGAAGAGCAATCATAATTATCATGGAAATATTCTGGTCATTTCAATAATACTTGTAGATGTATGTATACAAATGAAGAGTTTGAGTTATTATTTTGAAAACCTGTTAAATTCTGTGGACTACAAAAAAGGTGATTTAATGTGCTGTGCAGTGTGAGTGTGGAGTGCAGGTTTAGGCTTAGGTAGTGGTTTGAATGTTAATTCAACTTTTTCTGGAAATTAAATTTCGATGAACATGGGTCACGTGAATATTTTATTTAGAAAATTTTAACCTTTGAAGTTGTCATATCAGTGGGATATAATTTTACCAAGATATTCAAAAGTTATTTTTTGCGTTGCCGATTGGAGAAGGGGTTAGCATATAAGTCTTTGGAGCTAGAGGTCAGGGTTCGATTCCCGCTTCGAAAAATTAAAATAGATACAGCATAGACCCACAGCGGACGCAATTATATTGTCGGTACAAATTGTGTCGCGAAGTTCGGGTTCTTACCCGTTCGCGACCTTTCGCGACCTTTCGGTATTATTTTAGTTCAAGTTGATAGTCCAGTCAAAGTACACACAAATTGTTATAATCACTAATTTGGACGCGATCAAACTACAAACAACTTGGTTTCAACGCTGCAGATAGTTTTGATCTACTCGCTTTTGACCTCCATCGTTTTGATCTACCCCGCTTTGCGCCTCATTTTGGTTTTTCTTCACACGACGCCAGTTCAAATGGAGGATGACAAATCAGTCTCGTCTAGTTCAAATCAGTCTAACGTTTTCTAACAGTCTTGTCCAGTTTAAACAGTCTCGTAGATGCAGAAGTGAACCCCAGTTAATAAAGATGATCGTAATGGAAGATTCGAGACTCGAAGTTGTTTCCCATTTTGTACTAACAATACGAGTATAAGTTCTTGTAGTTTAACTACATCGTATACTAGTTTGTAGTCAGTAGTTATCTGTAAAAGTTGTAATTTGTTCAAGTGTCAGCTGTAAATCGTAGTTATGGTACCTCTCTACTCATATCGATTTGGTTGGTACAAAAAGTCATTCTATTCTTTTCCCTGACTGGAAAATTTATTCACGTGGCCAAGTGAATTTTTTTCGAGTGACAGTTGAGTAGATATGTTGAGTACGCCGTCAAAACCTGGGAAGAAGAATTGAACAACCTTCTCCTTTTATTCATCGAAAGCACGCCGCGGAATAGTTTTGGTCGACTCTGATCGTTCAAAGGAGTGGGTCAACACATCTTCCACACGCAGCTTCAGTTTTGGCAGCAATCAACACACGTACACACACCAACAAGTTCTTCATTCTGAATTCAGTTAACAGTTTGAGCAAGTGATTGATTCACAAGATATGATTCATCTGGTCGATGTTGTGTACATACATCACGGATATATTAGTTCAAAGTTAATCAGTTTGGATTCAGAAAGAAAGATAAGAGTAATGAGTTGAAAGTAAAATCCTTTGTGAGGTCTTTGCATGGTGTACCATCGTTCAGTATTGCAGGACATCGTTTGCTTGATCAACAAACAGTGTTGAAGTCCACGAGCGATGGATTGAACGAGGCAAGTGT